>OY365820.1:21790412-21868819 GCA_959347315.1 Bimastos eiseni
GTTCCTGAGGTAATTCGGAGCAATATCCAGTTTGGTCTTAATGACGAGAACAGGAACTTTGAACTGAATGTGGTGCATTAAACCAGTGCAATTGATTGACCATAAATTTATGAGGAGATGTGGGAGAATTTATGAAGGCAAGCATTCAATCTGGTAGCAGCATAAGAGGAACTGACTGGATAGGGAACAGGCGGACCTTAGAGAGGCCTATAAGAAGTGAATTACAATATTCAATTCTAGAACAAACAAATGCTTTAACAATATTTAAGTGAAAGTGGATGAGGAGACAGATCAACAAATGGTTCTCAGACGTCAGAGTTGAAAGTAGGATGAGAGTGAGAGGTTTGTGACTTGCTCAGGGAATGTAAAAGAGCTGTTCGGTGTGATACCCAGAAGCTAAACTGAGGAACATTTTCAGTAAGAAGCAGAAGATCAAGTTTTAGGAGTTGCTGCAGAGTGAAAAACAAGATGAGTTGAGTTTTGAAGCTGTATAAGTTATAAACGGAGGATGTCGAGCCACAGCTGTCGAGAAAGGTGATTCCAATGGCTGGATCCAACATAGAGCTGTACCGATCAGGCCGATTAATCGGGCCAATTATAGAGATATCGGCAATATCGGATATCGGCAAGATAATCGGCGCCGATAATAAAAATTATTTTTTAAATTTAATAATATTATTTTCTGTCTATAAAAGTAAAATGACGACAGCAACATCACTGGGTCTGTGAAGGACGGCATTTCGTTCTGTTCCCATATCGTGTCATCGAGCCAATGGCTTCTTCAGACCAGGGGTGAGACCACCCACCGTGCTAGTATAGACCGTGGAAATGTGTCAACCTAGGTCTTGTGCAGAGTGAGTCATAGTGCCTGCTTATGGGCCAAGGAATGGCTGGCAAATTCAAGCCAAGGAACGGCTGGCCAATTCAATAGAGAAACCGATGAATGTACATCATGGAGGCATGCCTAATGAATACATGCTAGCTGCCAATCAGATCTCCCCAACACATGTCAGTGGCCTGAGAGGCTGAGACTAGATGGGTGGATAACCGTGCCTTGGCCTTTAATTACCCTTGGCACAGTTCGACGGCGGGCAGTGTGTCTAATCAGTATTGCCTGTCTAGGATTAGTCACCAGCTACATGCATACGTCTCCTACGGGGAAGTGTTTGCTTGTATCACAACAATGGGCAGTAGCAGTAGGTCTATCTTTTGGAACCGGACATCTTGGGAAACACAAAGAAATAATCGGCTAAATAATCGGGTATCAGCAAATGAATAATCGACAATAATCGGTATCGGCATAATCGGCAAAAAGTGATATCGGTACAGCTCTAATCCAACATGGGCATAGTTTTGTAACGGTATGCAGAGGATGCAAAATGTTTATGTAAAGGACATGTAATGTAAATTTTATATAAGTAGGTATGTATGTTCATTCTTTATAAACCAATTGCTAATCGGGCATTCGTATACATACATCTGCTGAGCACAGATTAAAATGCATATAACATCCTAGCAATAATTGATTTGTGCAAAAGGATTTGTTAGATTTTCTGAGATCAATCGAATGTTCAATTATTGATTGAGACTGCATGTCGTTCATTTGTGTTTAGATGAACTACCTGATGTTGAAGAGATGTGTTCAGGGTGCGCCTACAACACCAATGCAACAGCAGCTCTATGAAGGTATCATGTGTAGAGTCCCTCGTCATCTGAAGACAGGGACCGCACTCGTGACAGTCATTGGTGAAGTTCATCAAGAGATTTTGGAAGACTTTGACAAGAGCATGCAAAAGTCAATGGGTATGTATTGCAATCTCACCAATCATTTATTTTGAGATTGTTATTATATTATTTTGTGTAAGGTGGTAATTATCCCTCGGGCTTCTAGAAAGAATTCCAAAGAATAGTCATCGCAGCTCACGTGTGGTCTACTGTAGCATCCCAGGTCATGTGTTTACCAAGGAATAACTGTAGCACCATTGGTCTGCAGAGGCGCAGATGCCTCCTTCATGCTTGGGACGTCTGCATTCTGTTGTGAGTGTCAAATGACATCATTGATGGCAGATGGAACGCACCTTAGATAGCCTACAAAACAAGCCAGTGGTGACCTTCTGAGCGAACATCACCTCCGCATCAATGCTTATTAGGTTGACATAGGTCAAGGCCTGAACCACATCAATGCTTATTAGGTTGACATAGGTCAAGGCCTGAACCACATCAATGCTTATTAGGTTGACATAGGTCAAGGCCTGAACGAAGACCAATTGCTATTTGCACACCTTAGTTCTCAATGCAGAGGCCACAAGAAGTGATTAGAAGGGCAGTTAGACAATCTCCAGATTGAAGAAAACATACAGAAACCATTCTAACCCCATCAGTAGGATTGATGATGGAGGATAAAATTGATAGCGTATCCATCTCTACTGATGGCCTTTTCAACCTCTTTAGGTGGTAGAGGATCTGGGAGGTGCACTGGGAGAGTGTCATGGTGAGCCACATCCTAAGAGTAGACCTATGTGTCTGGAACAGTGGTGCTTATGGTTAACATAGGAAACTGAAGTTTCCAATAAGTGCTTGCAATGAGTCCATATTGACAGAAGAAGCCAGAATCCCATCTCAATCTCAGTCTAATGTCTCGAATAGGGAATTAAGCCTGCAGCCATTGTTTAGTATTATTGCTATTATTATTAGTATTATTTTTATTATTTTTATTATCCTTATTGCTATTGATTATTATTATCACTATTATTGTTATTATAATAGCAATTATTATTATTTTTATGTGGTATGTTGCTGATTGGTCTTGTGTACAAATCCTGTTGATATTGGTAAAATTGATGGATTATTCCTTTAAATTTTCTTTAAATTTGATCTGCATATGATTAACTGATTTGATTTTTATTATTTTCTGTATTGTGTATCGAGTATTTATCAGTTGTTAAAATAATCTGAAACTCAGGTGATGAGCAAAGGAAATCATTTGACATGTAGCAATACAGCTGAATTGGCAGAAGATGAATCTCTTCCATTTATTTTGTTAGTTGTCCTCTGTTTATGCCAGTTGTCCTTTGTTTATGTCAGTTGTCTTCTGTTTTTGTCAGTTGTCCTCCTTTTATGTCAGTTGTCCTCTTTTTATGTCAGTTGTTCTCTTTTTATGTGAGTTGTCCTCTGTTTATATCAGTTGTCTTATTTTTATGTGAGTTGTCCTCTGTTTATGTGAGTTGTCCTCTGTTTATGTCACTTGTTCTCTGTTTATGTCAGTTGTCCTCTTTTTATATCAGTTGTCCTCTTTATATTCGTTGTCCTCTGTTTATGTGAGTTGTCCTCTGTTTATGTGAGTTGTCCTCTGTTTATGTGAGTTGTCCTCTGTTTATGTGAGTTGTCCTCTGTTTATGTCAGTTGTCCTCTTTTTATGTGAGTTGTCCTCTGTTTATGTGAGTTGTCCTCTGTTTATGTCAGTTGTCCTCTGTTTATGTCGGTTGTCCTCTGTTTATGTCGGTTGTCCTCTGTTTATGTCGGTTGTCCTCTGTTTATGTCAGTTGTCCTCTGTTTATGTCGGTTGTCCTCTGTTTATGTGAGTTGTCCTCTTTATATTCGTTGTCCTCTGTTTATGTTGGTTGTCCTCTGTTTATGTGAGTTGTCCTCTGTTTATGTTGGTTGTCCTCTGTTTATGTGAGTTGTCCTCTGTTTATGTGAGTTGTCCTCTGCTTATGTCAGTTGTCCTCTGCTTATGTCCGTTGGCCTCTTTTTTTGTCGGTTGTCTTCTGTTTATGTCACTTGTCCTCTGTTTATGTCACTTGTCCTCTGTTTATGTCACTTGTCCTCTGTTTATGTCAGTTGTTCTCTGTTTATGTCAGCTGTCCTCTTTATATTCGTTGTCCTCTGTTTATGTGAGTTGTCCTCTGTTTATGTGAGTTGTCCTCTGTTTATGTGAGTTGTCCTTTGTTTATGTGAGTTGTCCTCTTTTTATGTCAGTTGGCCTCTGCTTATGTCAGTTGGCCTCTTTTTTTGTCGGTTGTCTTCTGTTTATGTCACTTGTTCTCTGTTTATGTCAGTTGTTCTCTGTTTATGTCAGTTCTTCTCTGTTTATGTCAGTTGTTCTCTGTTTATGTCAGTTGTTCTCTGTTTATGTCAGTTTTCCTCTGTTTATGTTGGTTGTCCTCTGTTGCTTCCAGTTCAGCATATCCTTGTGAAGCCAGGCATCCGAGGCCTTGAGGACGATGACAATGTCCCTCCTACTCCGTCCCCGGTCGGCCTCGACTTCTCGCAGCCGTGGCACACGTCCGTCGTAGCAAGCAAGGAGCTGATGCTCGCCAATCTTCACATGTGTCATCCGACGATGAAGCTGATGCTCGAGATGGGTCACGATGCGCTCGGCAAGATCCTGCTCATCAACTGCCAAGCGTATCGCTCGCAGGGACAGCTAGAGTTTGAGACGCTCAGGAATAACATCATCTTGGAGAGTGAGAAGATAGAAGAGAAACTAAGGAACAGGTCAGATAAGAATGAATCTCTTGGAGTTATTTATTTCCATTTAAATATTTATTCCTTTTATTATCTCAATCAATTGATCAACGAAACTGGACATAGTGCCTCTTAAGAAATCTACTCAGAGGCGCTTCCAGCCAAGCTTGGCCAAATAGGAATGATTCAGAGTGGAATAAAAATGGGATAGAGAATAGAGAGTTCCTAGAAATTTAGGAAAGAGCCAAAGAAAAAAAAAGGCACAAGAGAAAGGGATGCAGAGTGCAGCATCCTGCCAGCATTTATATTGCGGCAACAGAACAGCAGAACTCCCTAAGGTAAACACAAAGGCAGCGCCAGACATGGGTAGAAATGTGAAATGCAATGTGCTGGGGAATGTGCGTTAAGTGCTTATTAAGAAGTCATCGTAGAGACAAGCGTTCAAGCGACTGACCAAGAGTTCATTACATGGAGTCGACGCATCATGTGTTTTTATCCACATTCAGTAGATGAAAGGCAGAGAGAAGGGGCTACACTGAACAAACCACTACGTCTCTCTTTTTGTACTCTGCCACTTGTCAGTATCATCGTTCGATGACTCCCTTATTAGCAATTCTTCTAAAGCATTACTCTATAGGCAATCCTTTATGAGCAATTCTTTATAAGAACTTCTGTGTAAGCGCTCCTTTGTAAGCACTCGTTTATTGACGCCTCTTTTATTAGCAATTTATTAAAAGCATTTCTTTACAAACTATCCTTTATAAGCACTTCTATATGAGCCTCTTTCAATAGCAATTTGTTATAAGTAAAATTCACGAATTTTGGACATTACCGCGAATTTGAACGTTTTTGCCACGAATGGCCGCGAATTTTACAGTTTTATTGTGCTGCTCGTGTTTTTGATGTGATAAAGGCACAGTTTCTAAACATTAGTAGCGATTTCATGTGCAAAAACATTTCGTGGCTAGAGAAAGACGTTCGATTTAAGCCCAGCAGGCCTATGTTTCATGTGAGTGGCGAGCGGTGATCTGCAATTTTCCAGAACATGCAATTTGCCCGTCGAATTTAATCGGAAGGACAGTTGCACCGAGAAGCAATTGAATACAAAATAAGCACCTTTCACAAGCGCAAAGCACAGAATGTCAAGAGTAAAAAGGCGAAAAGGGAAAAATAGCAACCTTCTCTTTCAGCTGTGTTCGCAAAGCGGACGTCGCAGTAACAGCACCCGCCATTATTGGCATGTTTGACCATTGATTACAGTCAGTTATTGGCATATTTATTGTGTTACAAATCTGACCGCGAATACGCTGAGAATTCGTCATTTTTGGCCTTGAACTGACCGCGAATGTTTCAAATTTTGCCTGCGATAAATTTACAGCCTGAGTTATGAGCATTTCTTTACAAGCAATCCTTTATGAACACTTATTTATAAGCTTGTATTTATAAGCACTTATTTTTAAGCACTTATTTATAAGCACTTATTAATAAACACTTATTTATAAGCACTTATTTATAAGCCCTTATTTATAAGCACTTATGTATAAGCACTTTTCATTAGCAATTTGTTATTAGCATTTCTTTATAAGCACTTATTTTTAAGCACTTATTAATAAGCACTTATTTATAAGCACTTATTTATAAGCACTTATTTATAAGCACTTATTTATAAGCACCTTTCATTAGCAATTTGTTATAAGCATTTCTTTGTAAGCACTTATTTTTAAGCACTTATTAATAAGCACTTATTTTTAAGCACTTATTAATTAGCACTTATTTATAAGCACTTATTTATAAGCACTTATATATGAGCACCTTTCATTAGCAATTTGTTTTAAGCATTTCTTTATAAGCACTTATTTTTAAGCACTTATTAATAAGCACTTATTTATAAGCACTTATTTATAAGCACTTATTTATAAGCACTTATTTATAAGCACTTATTTATAAGCACTTATTAATAAGCACTTATTAATAAGCACTTATTTATAAACACTTATTTATAAGCACTTATTTATAAGCACTTATTTATAAGCACTTATATTTAGCACCTCTTATTAGCAGTTTTTTACAAGCACCTACATGTATTTGTAAGCACTTCTTTAATATCGCTTCTATATAGGCACGGTTTTATGAACATCTCTTTATCAGCAATTTTTTATTTCCTGCCTTGATGTGGAGTTCTTTAAGTGCAAATGATGTTCAGTTGTCTAAGTCTCTTGCACAGTATGTAAACCAAGACCAATCCGGTATTGGGAGCTAATGCAGCAATGCTAGAGAGTAGAACAACATTTCGGAAACTGTTTTCCAGAGCCTAGTTATTTTTATGCTTCTCCTTCCTGACCTGTTACAAATTTTTATCACTGGTAGTATCCTGTACTGGTCTATGGGTAAAATGGAACAGATATGGGTCAGCGTAATATTGGATAGGGAATTCAAGGACAAAGGGCTGAGATGTTGTCTCCCATTTGCCATCCTTGTGTATGTATTCCTTGGTTCCGTGTTCCCTCCATGTGGCAACACAATGCCTCTCTCTCTTGTTGTCTATTTTCTTTTTCTAACTATGTCTACCAGAGTATTTCTCTCTCTGCTTCCAATGCAACTCTTGTCCTCTTTAGATATGGTTGATGTTTGATTTTTGTTCTTTCAGTTGGCTCCCATCCGTCATCAATATTTTTGCTGATAAGAAGAATTTCTCGTCTGTTAAATCGAACAAACAGGACAGTTTCTTCAACTGCGTCGCAAGTCTCATGTCCAACCAGGTTTCAGAGTCATTTCAATCAATTCAAACAAATAATATGTCCTATTTCAAGGATTTTTATTTTTTATTGCAATGTTATTTATGTCCATGTTATTTATGCTCAGTGTCTTTTATCCTTAATCATAAACCTTAAGTAGTTAAATGTTAATTCAGTTTCACTGCAATTTTTCAATGGGTTCATCATGGGTTTTGTATCCAACCACATTATCTTAAGTTGTTTCTTATTCTCCAGATGTATTCCAATTCAATGAAGCCATCTGATTATCCTCATACCCAAATCATGGACTGTTCTTGGTCAACAAACTTTTTTGGTCACTGGGTCTACTTTCTGGAATTCTCTTCTGTTTTCATTGCTCATGTCGCTTTTATCATTTTTTGCTCAACTTATGCCTCATTCCTTTAAAATCGCTTGATCTGCCATGTGCTGCTTCCTGTCTGTCTTACGGACTGATCTTCTGGATATTCACCTGATTACGTCTTGGTTTTGGTTCGGTCGATGTCTTCTGCATTTGATAATAGTGCAGTACAAGATGCTAGATGTAATTAAAAGGAGGAGGGACTGTGTTTGTTGCAGTTGCGTGATCTGTTGACGCGTTCGATAGAGTCGTGGGTGAATCTATTTGATGAGAGCAACAAGAATCGTCTGCCTCTGTTGCGCATGGAACTCATCTATGAAGACAATAAGATGACCTTCTATCCGTTCTATCATGACCTTGAGGAACTCATTCTCTTCGTCGTGCAGCATCTCTCGCAGAGGCTTCAATCGGTATATTCTGACATATAGTATTTGTTTTGTATTTGTTTTGTATTTGTTTCGTATTTGTTTTGTATTTGCACTCATTGCATATGAATCGTGATTTGACAATTGATGCATGTTTGTGAACACAATCGATTAACTAATGGAAAATTATAGTAATAATAAAATTCACATTTCCTGCCGATGTTGCGAAAACGCAACTTCCAGTAACTAGGGCATCTTGCATGGTTCCAATAAAAATGCTCTGTCAGATATCTATTGGCACCATATTGATGATCTACTATCAGTAACAGACAAATCCGTTTGCTCTTTCTAATAGCGGCAGTAAATGGGTTCAACTGAAACTACAATTAGTTTCCACTAAAAGAGAATACAAACGTACTCATCAATAGCATAATGTGATCATCTGTTACAGATTCAGAACGTTCAGTCGTGGTTGTCAGGAAGTAACACTGTGGCGACAATCAATGCAGCGGTGGATGAAGAGGTCATTCGAAGGTCAAACGATAAACTCAAGGAATCGATCAGGAGGAACTTTGAGGAACCAAAGGCCCACCTAGACTCATTCCGTTAGTAGTCGTCCCTTTCTGTTTTGAAAATGGTTCCTTTGTTGCATTCTGGCTGCGCAGTTACATTGAATGCATGGTCATCTAACCCTAGGCATTATACAGAGCTGTAAACTAAAATTCACTTTTCTTTGTTTACTTTTATTTGTAGATTTTTATTTTTTTTAATGTATTTGTTTGCTTGGTTAGTTAATTACTTATTTGTTATGTGTACAGTTTATGGTTGCTTCAAGCGAATCAATTGGTAGCTTTGTTTGTTAATTTATATATCTATTCATCTACTAAAGAGGTTGCTGACATTAATAGACTGTGTTTATCTGGATGTGAACAGTTCTTTAAATGCCGTCAAGTGCCTTCCAATGTCGATCTCGTTCCATTCATATTTTACTTGCCTTAAAACTGTTCGTTTTAGCCGTGCCAGGGTCAGGAGCTCTCCTCAGTAGTAGCCTTGAAAGGGTGCTATATAAATCTTTGTAATGGACGGACGGACGGACGGACGGACGGACGGACGGACGGACGGATGGATGAGTCTTGTTTTGTTATGTGTACAGATTGCTGGAGTAGTATAGCACAAGTTTTGTGAATGAAAATAATAATGATGATGATGATGATGATGATGATGATGATGATGATGATGATGATGATGATGATGATGATGAATGTGTTTCAGTTGAGAAGTACAGTTACCTCATTAATGGTGAAGCATTGGAAGAGGTGGAGAAGTTCGTTGTGGAGAAGCACACGTTTGAGGACTACGTGGAGGCAAGTCAGTTCATTTGCATAGCAGAAGGTAGGAGAAGGAGTGGGAGAAGGAAGAAGGATGAGAAGGGAAAGAAGGAAAGAAGGAGAATTAGAAGCACTCTTTTTGGCCGAACTCCTGTCTCTCGTATGCATACTGTCTAGATACTCAGTGCAGAAGCTTTGCTTATATGGACCCTCAGATGAAATTGCTTTTCATGAAAGCTGTGGCTCAATCTCCTCTATTTCTCCCTTCTACAGTTTCTTAAGCACTTGAAGTCTGTGTTTTTATTCTGTAATTTCACTTGTTTGGGCGGGCGTGGAACGTCACTGATGAGTTTTTAAGTTGCACTTTATAAATTTCAGATTCCAATAGAATTGCAAGAAAGAGAACAATGTTTTGTTGTATCTACAGATTTCTCTCTTTAGAGCATGCTATTCGTTTAATTTATTTTGAAAAAATTGAAGGACCAGATGAAGCAGAAGTGCAAAGCAAGTGCATTGTTGATCTATCTGTTGTTATGATTGCAATGCCACTTACGAAGGTCCAGAGTTCTATTATTTGCCACTTGAAACTAAGCAAAGTAAAGAGTTATTGGGAATAAGGTGAAGGAGTGTGTAAGCAGCAGACTAGGATGAATAAAGAGGAAGGGAAGCATATATCAAGTTCTTTTAATTTCATTATTTTGAGGTGACAAATAATACAAAATCTCTGGACCTTTCTAAATGTCATCGTGATCATAGCAACAGTTGCCATAACAACAGATTGACAATGAATTTGCCTCTCACTTCTGCATCATGTGGTTCTTCAATTCTTTTCAAAGAAATTAAACAAAGCAAAGGGAGTGATGGTCAAGTATTGATGATGTTTTTGACTGTGTACAGTACTAGCAAACATTGTCATTGCATTGTTGTCTGTGGAAAACTGACCATCAGTTCTTCATTGTCAATTGTCAACCTATATTAAACCATCTGTGGCAGGTTCTTCATGTTGTGTTTTCATAACTATGATTAAGGTTTTGTATTCAGCAGCTGGTTAATTGGTTTTAGTTAATTGAGAGATTCCAGCGAGTGGCAAAGGAGATTTCGATGCTGCCAAGCATCGAGCATTACGACTTGATCCGGTTGGATTGTGAGGACCTGAAGATAGGACTTTCCGGAACAGCGATGGAGCTCAGTCAGAAGCTGTTGAAGAAGATGGCTGATGACCTTCACATGCAAAACATCCAGTCAGTCTCTCTAAACTCTCTCTCACTTTGCTGATACTTATCGTGGATATCTTGTTTTATGATACTAATACTTGTAATCGCAATCTGACATTTATATGGTGCCACTTTTATCAAAACTTATCTGTGGTGCACCTAACCTCAACCAGAGAAATAACTGTAGAATAATACAGACTTGAGGCACTTGTGAAACTATGGACAAAATTGAGGAGCTCGAACTGGAGCTTGCAAGGAAGGAAATTCTATCTGGTGGGTCCAACATAGGCAAGGCTTATGGGGTGAACTGTAGCAGTATGCATACATGGGACAGTCAGAAGTCCAGGAGTAACCAACCAAAGGGTAACATGACTCGGAACCAAGGAGACTGATATGCTGAAGTCTATAGGGTGTGTAAATGCGCTACTTGTACCATTGGTACACAAGGCGTCAACGGTGGTCACATAGTTTGGTCGAAATGTGACTGTTTTTTGGTTAGTTCATTTTTTTCAACCTCTAAAGAGTTCCACGCAAACTATGTTGAAAACCACTGATGTTGACACCTTACTATGGTGCCTGTTAAGTACTTGAATAAAGCTAGGATTGGTATTGCTTTTCTATGGAGCTATAAGAAGTGCTGAAATAAATCACTCACTAGCTTACAAAACAAAGTGCTACTTGTGCTAATTAAAATGGTGTTGGGTTTTTTAAAGACAAAAGTCAGAAGACGTGTTACTTATTTGTTTTACTTAGAGTTCATAGTATTGTCATTGAACCTGACTGTTGTACTTTGCTTAACTACACTTTGTAATCTTTGTGAATGACGATTAAAATCTCATTTCTTTGTGATCTTTCCTCATAAGCAAGAAGTCTTGACTGTTCACGACTTTGGATGTCTACTTTTGAATGCGTGCACTTGTATTATGAGTAGTACTTGTTCTCATCTTTTGGTTGGATTTTTTCACTTTTGAGTTTGTTTATTCTTCTTTTGGTAAGCTTTTTATTTTGATTTGGGTTTTCATCTTTGTGTTGGAGCTTTTCATTTTTCAATTGGGGTTTCTTCATCTTTGAATTATGGCTACTCAGCTTCCTTTAGAGTGTTTGAAATAGTTGATTGTGTGTATTGTCTGAGGCATGCTTATCTGCTACTTTCAGGATCTGCCAAGAGTTTGAGGTGATTGCTCAGAGAGCTCTGACAATTCCAGAAACATCGGAGCAACTCATGGACATGATTCAGTTCATTGAAACGGCCAGAACGATTGGAATGATTCGACTGAATTCACTCGTCAAGGTATCAGTCGGAGTCATGTCCTTTCTCTCTGTTCTTCAGGAGTTGTTTCCTTTCTGATTAGACTAACTTTTCTTAGTGATAATATTTCTCCTGTTATTGAGAGATGTTATACTGATTGACCTACAGCAATGTTTTTCATGAAAACCACTAGTATGATGCCTAAGTTTACAATGTTAAGATGGTCTAAATTATGCTAGAGGTTATTTTATAAGCTAATAAGGGTATGGTATAAGTTCCTTGGTACAAAATTCTCTAATTTTTCTCTCCTAGATCATTGCCTCTGACAGCCCTGTCCTTAGGAGACGTTTCCTCTCATTTCCTTTGCCTTCAATGTCTTTGACTCACAATATAAACTGGTGCTATATAACTGCCAGTCTATTCTTATGGGTCAAGAGATCTGTTTGATATCTGTTGAAGGATTCAATGGACCACATTCTCTATCTCTTGGATCTCTACATATTCACAGCAGACGACCTCGAACTCAACCGGAAGGCGATTCTATGGACAAAAACCATCAACCCAATATTCGACCAGAATGATGAGGTACTCCAGTTTTTGTCTACTGCATCAGGAATTCAAAAGAGATGAGGGTTTGGAAAGTGGCAGTGAATAAGCTGTTAATCTTTGCTGAATTCAGCATTTAATCAATTATGATGCAGAGTTTCAGGTTCTCACTCTTCTAGCAAACCTGTCAGTCAGTGAATGTCAGGGTATTTAAAAAGTCTAGACAGGAAAATCCGGAAAAGTCATTGTTGGCCTGGCAATAAAGCTGTTAGGGCCAACTATTTGGTGAAGTCGTCAAAGGACACAAGGAACATATTCTATCGGCACAGTGGCCGATCGGTTAGAGCGGTCAGCCCGTAATGCTCGGTGTGCGCTGAGCGAGCGGGTTCGACCCTCGTCCGGGGCGTCAGTCACTTTGTAGGGACCGTGAGCAAGTCCTTCGCGCACAATTGCTCTGCAGTACAACTACAATTGCGCCGTCAAGGCGCGTCTGTGCACTTCTAAGCAAAAAAATGTTGGAAGAAGGGCAATATCAAATTTCGGTAATAAATAAATAAAAGATGTTATGCAACAGTGACATTTTCAAGAAAGTAAATGAAACTGAATTTTTCTTAATGAGCTAATGTAAAGGGAGTGTAGGGTGAGGCAGAGGTGCAGGCAAAAATAGTGAAATTAGCTTGATTGTTAAAGCTTTCGCTAAGAGTGTGTTTTCTTCAATTTTATGGAAAGTTATCCGGAAAGTAGGGAATTATAAAACAACAAATCAGTGGAAACTCTGTTTGGTGTAGTATTGATTGGACCAGCAATCTGAGTCCCATGACCTTAGTTTTGTCCTGGCTTCGGAATAAGTCCATTGATCAAGTGCAACATTTCAGAGTGTGATGGTTGAATCAAACAAACAAGAGGAAACATTGACTGACAAATGTGAACAGTTCATTAAATGGGCAAAAGCAGGAAAAGATAAGAGCAGTTCTATCAACAATGTTTTGCTGAACTCTACAGAATACAATGTTGTCTGCCTGTTTTAGTTATTTATTTTGTTAAATGTACAACATAACTCTGAATCTGAGGTGTAGGCCAAGTGTTTCATGCTTCTTTATGTAGAGCCTTGGAGTATGTCAAAGAGTCACTGCACACATGTCTGTGAGATTTAAACAAGAGAAGTTTGAGACTGTTTGCTACTTAGGAATACAATGGAAAGACTAATTCAAGAAAGATGGTCCAATGTATGAGAAGTACAATGAAGTAGAGTTATAACATGGTATCTACTCAACTGGCAGAGCACAGCATTCACCAACTAGGTTAATTTTAAACTGTTGATACGAAGTCGAAAATTGTTGAGACCAACTAGATAGAACCAGATAGAACCAGATAGAACCAGATAGAACTAGATAGAACTTGTGGACTCAAAGTATAAAGTGAAAGTGAGTTGAATTAAAGAGAGATTGCGACACATAGCCATAAAGTAAACCGTTCACTTTTGACAGTCAATGTTTCCTTCCGTTTGATTCAACCATCACACTCTGAAATATTGACATTGACAAATATCAAAAGCCAGGACAGACAGATTCACAGACAGATTCACAGACAGACAGGCATAGTTGCAGAGTATCTTCCTGTTCAGATGTAGTGCAATGTTGTTCTTTCAGTTGGTGGAGAAGAGTAAGTTGATTGGAGAGCAGACGCTGATGGAGCGGAAGGAGAAGGTTCTGCTGGAGCTGAATAAACTGCGCCAAAGGGTCGAAGAGTTCAACCATTGTGGAGAGCTCGACATGATCAATCAATATGTGCAGGACGTACGGTCTGTCCAGAAGCGAGTGGCCGACTGTCTAGTCGACATCCAGTGGGTCAACAAAGAGGAAGTGCTCTACAACGTTCCTATCACCGATTTTCCAGAGGTCGAGGAGATCAACCTGGCCATCGATCCATTCTACCGTCTTTTCACGGTCGTACAGAAGTGGCAGAAGGCTGTCAAAAAGTGAGATTGTGCTTCGGGTGACCTTACCTTAGACCTCAGTCCAGCCTCATGCAATTAGTACATTAGGCGACATTTTTTGTTTTTGATGCAAGCTGTTGTTTTACCTTGGAGGGTTCCAAACCTGCCACAGAACCGTCCTCCTCCTCGAGACTGGCACTGCTGAACTGCAAGGCAGTGATGGAGTTACTTTGGATGAAGTTCAATTAAAAACGACGTTGGCAGTTGATCTATCAGTTTGCATCCATGATACAGATATTTATTCATTCATTACAGATATGTTCATTAATTACCTCTTGCCTATTGTTAAAATACAATAGTTACATACCTTGTTCTCTCTTACGCATACATTACCATGCGTAGTTTGTCTTAGCCTTATGGTACTCAACTCCTTTCCAGATCTTCTTACATCATTAGTGTGTCCTTGATCCTTGCATGAATGGTGGTTGTGCTCTGGTCTATCATCCTCTGTGTTGACTCTTCTGTTCAGGTGGTTGGATGGCAACTTCAGCGATCTCAGTTCGGACGCAATCGAAGCGGAGAGCGATGAGTACATGAAGGAGATCTACAAGATCCAGAAGACGTTCAACAACCGAGTGAAGAAACTGATCGCCGAGAAAGAGGAGAAGACACGTGAGAGATTCAAGAAGAAGCGGCGAAAGACAGAGATCCAGGAGTTGCTCGAGGGACCGGACGCAGCAACGGCCACAAAGGAAGAAGAGGAACCGGACGTTGTTATGCCAGCAGCCATCACTGTCTGCGCACAGGTCCAGGAGGAAATACAGGAGTTCAAGGTCAGTGGAATTATTGCGATTCTTGATTCTATTTATTTATTTTGAGGATTTATATAGCGCCGCATCAAGGAAATCTTCTCAGGAGCGCTCCTGACCCAACCCAAGCTAAATAGGACAGTGTTACATTTGGTATGGTCAATGGGAATTGTAATATTTGGAAGGGATCTTGCTAGACCATGATTACAAAACGTATTATTATTTTATGGTTCTTATCCTATATTGCTTACTAAGCAATTGTTATGTTGAAACTTCACAGATATAATCATATTTTGCCTTAGCTGCCTCCTTACTAATTAAGATTAACTTCTATCTATTTTACTTACCTGAAATGTGAATGTTATTAATATTGGTACCCATTGCCAGTTTATAAATTCTACATAGGGTCTCTGGTTAGCGGGGTCTATGACCCCTTTAGGTTCCTCTGTGTATCCAGAATATACATTCATGTTAACTTGTTGTTTGTCATTTCTCATGTTTTCTTTAGTTGCAAAATAATATTGAATTGAATTACCTGAGACCTTAGTCCATCGTCGTCATGTTAGCACATTGGGTGATACTGTTTTTCCACAGCAGCCTCTCTGCTCTCTTCTCAAGTCATTCCTCTATTCCTTAGGTCGTTTGCTGCATGAAAGTACATATTTTGACTGAACTTAGCGTCTGTGTTAATTTTTTTCTGTAGACTCATATTCCTATTATCAGCATTCTCTGTAACGCTGGAATGCGTGGAAGGCACTGGAAGCAGATGTCTGACATCGTTACCTTCAACATCACTCCGGACTCTGGAACAACGCTTCGCAAGATGCTCAACCTTAAACTCGAGCCATTTATCGAGAAGTTTGAGGGAATCAGTGTAGCTGCTTCCAAAGTACGTCAGCCGTAAAGGGTTGTTTAGCTCTATGGTTGGGATTCTAATGATAAGCAGATGATGGTTTATGAACTGCCATGGTCCACTGGTCCAGCAAATGAGTCTCACTCTGGTCTGCCTATCCTTCTGGAACATGCTGCCTAACACCCTGCTACATGAACTCCTCAGTCTCTCTTTGTCTCTTCTCTTCAAATGCTTCAACATCATTCTGTTCTACAGTAATTTCTTTGTGTTAGGTTGGTGGTGCCAGGATGAGTCTCTCGGGTAGCGATGCTATATAAATGTGACTTTAAATTTAAGTTTACTTGAATTTAAAATAAATGTTAGAACTAAATTGGCATAATATTCAATATTGAATTTATCATTGATATAAATGGCTACATGTGAAAACTGATGTTCAGAAATATTTATTAGCTGAATATATGAGCGAACATTTTAAGACGTATATGCTTTGAATAGGAATTCATTCTGGAGAAGGGATTGCGTAAGATGCAGGAGGAATGGGAAGACGTTTCATTCAACCTGACGATATATCGCGACACCGGAGTCTCAATCCTCTCAGCGATTGACGAGATCCAGGCTCTACTGGACGATCACATCGTGAAGACTTTGACGATGAAGGGATCGTCGTTCATTAAGCCATTTGAGAAGGAGATCAAGGATTGGGAGGAGAAGATTGTTAGAGTTCAGGAAACGATGGATGAGTGGCTGAAGGTACAGGCACAGTGGCTCTACCTGGAGCCAATCTTCTCCTCTGAGGATATCATGCAACAGATGCCGGAAGAAGGAAGACTCTTTAGTATTGTTGATCGCAGCTGGAAGGACATCATGAAGTTTGCAGTCAAGGATGCTCACGTGAGTGAAACTCTACTGTCTCTATGTTAACCCACCGATTCAGATACCTTGTTATTATCAGCATTTTTGAGGGGTTCATATAATGCACTTTAGAAAAGTCCAAATACATTCATCAATGTTCCCTCAAATTCTTTGAGACTGTGTGTGCAAGAAATGTTGTGTGTGCAACATTTTATGAATGGTTCACACTTTTGTATGCAGGTCCAAGCTGCATGCAATAATAGATTACTTAAGAAATGTTCCATTTCCACAGATCAGTAAGAAGAAGATGTGTTAGCCAAGGATCCAAAGTTTCTGGAGTATAATATGATTTAGTCACAGCCGACTAGGAGACTTGATTTACATAGTTTCATAAAAGAAATCGTGACACAATATTTTTTGCCAAAACATTTATGTGTGCTGGCTTCACGGCCCGTGTGTACACACACATAAACGCAGCTTAGAAGGAACATTGACATACATACATACATACATTCATCAATGCACAATGCTATTCTTATCTTGTGCCATCCAGTCCAATCTGGTTGATCTCGAATTGTCTAGTCAGGTTTAATCGTAATAATAAACTGATCGTAATAATAAACTGATCGTAATAATCAACTGGTCGTAATAATAAACTGATCGTAATAATAAACTGATCATAATAATAAACTGATCGTAATAAAAAACGGGTCCTAATAATAAACTGATCGTAATAATCAACTGGTCGTAATAATAAACTGATCGTAATAATAAACTGGTCATAATAATAAACTGATCATAATAATAAACTGGTCATAATAATAAACTGATTGCAATAATAAAGT
Organism: Bimastos eiseni; assembly: GCA_959347315.1. Lineage (NCBI taxonomy): Eukaryota > Metazoa > Annelida > Clitellata > Crassiclitellata > Lumbricidae > Bimastos > Bimastos eiseni. The sequence continues at coordinate 21,807,991 of OY365820.1, forward strand.
GGTGGTGATAATAAACTGATAGTAATGAGCTGATCATAATAATAAACTGATCGTAATAATAAACTGATCATAATGATCTACTTATCTTAATAATGAACTGATTGTAATAATAAGCTGATCGTAAACTGATCATAATAATAATAATAGGCTGATCATAATAATAAACTGATCATAATAATAATAAACTGATCATAATAATCAACTCATTGTAATAATAATCTGATTATAATAATAAACTGATCGTAAACTGATCATAATAACAATAAACTGATCATAATAATAAACTGATTGTAATAATAATACGATCATAATAATAAACTGATCGTAAAAATAAACTGATCATAATAACAAACTGATCTTAATAATAAACTGATCGTAATAATGAACTGATCATAATAATAAACTAATCGTAATAATATTAAACTGTTCGTAATAATGAACTGAACATAATAATAAACTGATCGTTATAATAAACTGATCATAATAATGAACTGATCATAATAATAAACTGATCGTAATAATATTAAACTGATTGTAAAATGATCATAATAGTAATAATAAACTGATCATAATAATAAACTGATTGTAATAATGAACTGATCATAATAAACTGGTCATAATAATAAGCTTATCATAATAATAAACTGATCGTAACAATAAACTGATTGCAGTAATATTAAACTGATCGTAAACTGATCATAATAATATTAATAAGCTGATCATAATAATCAGCTCATCATAATATTAAACTGATTGTAATAATAAACTGATCGTAAACTGATCATAATAATAATAATAAACTAATCATAATGATAAACTGATAATAATAATCAACTCATCGTAATAATAAACTGATCATAATAATAAACTGATCGTAATGAAAAACTGATCATAATAATAAACTGATCGTAATAATATTAAACTGATCATAATAATAAACTGATCATAATAATCAACTTATCGTAATAGTAAACTGTTAATAATGAACTGATCGTAAAAAATGAGCTGATCATAATAATATTAAACTGATCGTAAACTGAGCGTAATAATAAACTGATCATAATAATAAACTGATCATAATAATAAACTGATCATAATAATAAACTGATCGTAATAAAAACCGGGTCCTAATAATAAACTGATCGTAATAATAAACAGGTCATAATAATAAACTGATCGTAATAATAAACTGATCGTAATAATGAATTGATCATAGTAATAAACTTATCATAATAATAAATTGATCGTAATAATAAACTGATTGTAGTAATAATAAACTGATCGTAAACTGATCATAATAATATTAATAAGCTGATCATAGTAATCAACTCATCATAATAATAAACTGATTGTAATAATAAACTGATCGTAAACTGATCATAATAATAGTAAACTGATCATAATGATAAACTGATAATAATAATCAACTCATCGTGATAATAAACTGATCATAATAATAGGCTGATTATAATAATGAACTGATCATAATAATAAACTGATCGTAATGAAAAACTGATTGTAGTAATAATAAACTGATCGTAAATTGATCATAATAATATTAATAAGCTGATCATAAAAATCAACTCATCATAATAATTCACTGATTGTAATAATAAACTGATCGTAAACTGATCATAATAATAATAATTAACTCATCATAATAATAAGCTGATCGTAATAATAAACTGATCTTAATAATAAACTAATCATAATAATAAACTGATCGTAATATTAAACTGACGTAATAATAATCTGATATTATAATATATCCGATTTAATGTAATATACAGCTATCATAATCTAATCTAATATATTGAGATTTGTTTTCGATTAGACTTTGATTGAAATTTATTTGGAGTTATAAAGTGATTGGTTTATCTTAAATGAAAGTTTCATCAAATTAGAAAACTTAGACCAAATGAAGCAATGGTTTCTATTTGCAATTCTCATCTGTCATCATATATATTTGGTGAACAGAACTTAAACCTCTGCTGATCATTAAAGTTTGGCTACATTTTTATTTGCATCTTTTTTGACTCGTTGGTTTGTTTTGATAGGGACCTCTCTTGGTTAGAATAAGAGACTGAGCGGTTCCTTAAACTAACCGTGAGGCAGCCATGGGTGTGAGATGTTAGCGACTTCACTTTCTTAGCCTCTGCATATGAAGAGGGTCTTTGTCATCTCACCTTCCAACGAGCACTGTATGGTTGGTCAGTGTGCTTCTCGTTATGGCTGAGTTGGTTGAGGAGGGGGCTCTGAGGGGGCAGATATCACGAACCCTGCCTGCAAGGAAGTTTACCCTCTGACCTATCTGTTGGCAAATGGATGATTTGTTGATTTGATGCTCTTGTTTAATTGGTTAGATAGCTAATGTGGCTCTTGTTGAAGATAGGCCAATTGCTTCATTACCTCATTCAATGGATCTGACTGTATGTGACAGAATTTAGATCAGTGTGAAATGTTTTCTCTTGCTTAGGTCATGGCTGCTACTAATATGCCAGGTCTACTCGATAGACTTAGAGACTCAAATGGATTACTGGACAAAATCAACAAAGGACTCAACGCGTACCTGGAAAAGAAACGTCTCTTCTTTCCTAGGTCAGTTCAAATCAGTTGTCAGTGTTTAATTGAATTTCTTAGAGGTATTATTGATATTTTATGAATACTTTCTGTTAAGATGAAGGTCAAGTAAAGATTAGGTCACTACGGGTCATGTAATGGCATATTTTGCCAGTACTTCCATCAAGAAATGCTTTGAGGGTATTTGAAGGATTGAATTTGACCACAAAGAGAACAATGTGTTTTTATGGTACTCTGGGTATGAAATTACAATCATCTTTGCATTGGATGAGGTGTAACAGTTGAAATATAATTAACGTGATTCTACATAGATAACCATTTGTATGCTGCTTTCGCTTGTTAAACTGATGTTAGGTTCTTCTTCTTGTCAAACGATGAGATGTTGGAGATCCTGTCTGAGACGAAGGACCCGACAAGGGTTCAGCCACATCTCAAGAAGTGCTTCGAGGGCATCGGAAGACTCGACTTTGACCACCGACTGGACATCCAGGCGATGTTCAGCAGCGAAGGAGAGAAAGTGCAGCTGAGTCAGGGCATCTCAACGAGTGAGGCAAGGGGAGCGGTGGAGAAGTGGCTTCTCCAGGTCCAGGACGTCATGCTCACATCCGTACGAGATGTCATCACTGCATCCAGAGAGGTTCGTTCACTTCTCTAATCACTCAGTCAATTACCATCACACTTTAAAGCTCAATCACCCACTCGTCCACAGGCTAGATAACGTGATCAGTTACTGAGTAGCTCATATGATGTATAGAGATAATTCATCAAGTTAAGTTGCTTCATTTTATTATTTGTTTTTTTTTAAGTAGCAGTGAACCCATACCAGTGTAATTGACATGTGAATATATCCGTGGATATTTCTATGTTAGCTTTGAAGAACCTTCTCTTGGGGAAGGTTTACAGGTCTAGCAGGTTTAAAGAGATGCTATGTGTTTCTGTTGAGTTGAGGTTCAGTTGGAATTGATTGGAATTGATTTAATAAGTAGAAACAGGCAACCATAAAATGACGATAATATGATGATGATGATGATGACGACGATGATGATGACGATGATGATGATGATGATGGTGACTACAATGATGACGATAATTAAATAGTGGTTGAATTGGCGTAAAATGCCTCATCTTCAATGACTTCCATTGTCTGCATAATTGAATGTCATGTTGTGTAGGCATATGCTCTGGACCTGCGAGAGGAGTGGGTGAAAGACTGGCCTGGTCAGGTCGTCCTCTGTGTCTCACAGATCTTCTGGACTCTCGAGGTCCAGGAAGGCATCAAGGAAGGTCCAAAAGGCCTCCAGGACTACTGGGACAAACTCCAGGAACAGCTGGCAAACACCATCGAACTGGTGCGTGGAAAACTGACGAAGCAACAGCGCATCACGCTCGGAGCTCTCGTCGTCATTGACGTCCATGGAAGGGATGTTGTGCTGGACATGGCTGAGAAGGGAGTTTCATCAGAGAATGACTTCAACTGGTTGGCTCAGCTGAGATACTACTGGGAGGACGAAGATGTCTATGTGAGGATCACCAACGCCCGGGTGCGATACGCCTACGAGTATCTCGGAAACACTCCAAGGTAATGCCTGACGTTATGCTACCATATGCTACATTGCAAAGCATCACATCATACTATTACGTGACTATTCATGGCATTGTAACTAGGGCTGGAACAAATAGGTGATTATCACTATTCGGTCAAATATGAACAATTGGACCAATTATTCAGCTGAATACGAATGCGAATAGTGTACAAAATGGATCTACTGAAAAATGTCAAATGTAAGCACAAGTTCATTAAATTTGATACATAAACTAAATCTAATCTGTTAACTACATGTAATTTTTGCATCATTCTGCCAGTCTGTGTAAACTAGGAAATGGAACCATTTTAACTAAACTTAGAAATGAGAAGACTGACGCTGCGATATGTTAATGAGAGAGTTTATTTAGTCCACTCAATATAGCAGCTGCGTGTGCGGAAACAGATGTCGCACGACCACTATTCGTATTCGGTCCGACCGCTACTATTCGACCGAATATCTATTTGGCCCACCATTTGTCTTCGACGCGAATGCAGAGCGAATATTAGGTACAGCCCTAATTACAATGCAACATATTCACTCACACATTCACACACACATACACACAGACCTTTTAGAAAGACATAGATTACCAGCGGAAGAACATCTTAACAAACACACAAAGAGATTTGTAAGGGAAGAAGCATAATTATTGCGTTCGCAGTGTTGATATAAAGCTACTTGTAATGTGAATGAAAGTCTTAGAAATTTCTTGACTCTACATAAAAGCTGAGTCAGGGAGATTGTCTTAGACGCAGGCATCAGTTGAAGTTCATTAAATGCCACCAGGTCAGGTCGAGCAGAAGGCATGGTGCTACAGTGGCAATTGGTGATGATCAGAGTCAAAATGGAACCCCGGTAGTTGCCCACTCGATATTAGGCCCACCGAGAAGGGTAGAGGGGCAATGCCCAGTAGCCCAGCAGCTTTCCATAGGCTCGGGCTGGGCCCGCAATCAAATTTCTCATGAAGCCTAATTTAGATAATCAGAGACCCGTGGCTGCTCTGCCTTTGGGGCCCAGATTTATGCGATTGCTCCGCCTATTGGCCCCTAGTATCTGTCGGCGGCCCTGCTCAACACTAATCATAATAATGAGAGTTTAAAATAAGAATTTGTAAAGGTCATATTTATTAATTCACAGGCGACAAGTTAACAACTAATATTATAATTGACTTTAGCAGTCAACATTTTGCTACTACATAAAAAATATTCACATTGTTGCATTGTAAGCTTTACAATACGCAATCTTTAGTCAATCTGCACGTTTTTTCTGTTTTGCCAATGTCTTTCGTATCGTCTACTTAAAGTGAGAACATACCCTCTTCTCAGAAATACAAGTGGCTATGCACAGGGAAATATCGTTCTGAATTGTTGGTGACAGAAATGTGGTATTGTCAGGCTACGAACACAAGCGAGCTGCAAATTTGTCAACTTGTCGGCTGATAACTTCGATTTATGGAGATAGGCTTATATATGTAGCCAATGGGTTGCGGGGCGGGACAGGGTAGTTTTAGTGTGTGTATTTGAAAGAGCACTGTCCAAATGAAACTACATGGTTCATTGCTGTCAGGATGGACAAATATGCGCATGTGCATATGGTCAGGCCTTGTCATGACATCTTTATAGGCTGTTGATCAAAAAGGCACTGGAGTACCAGATATATGGATACATTGAATGAGATAAAGAGGGATGCAGGAGGAGGAGAGAAGGGAGCCGCACAGAGGAAGAATGAAACAGCGAAATACAGGAAAGAATGGTTGCGTCACATGTTCCTAATAAGGTCTTTCAACCCTGCTACCCAATAGTCACAACGGCGTTTTGCCACGAATCATTAAAATCGTTGGACTTGAAGGTAATTAATACCAGCAAAAGCTGTGCAGTATATGATTTAGGATACCTGGGCTACATTCATCGCATATATATGTAAATTATGTATATATATTTATATGATAAGTCTGCAATCTGGCTCGATACATTTCCCTTGGAACGCCATCTATATCACCGATTAAGTGTTAGATTTCTTCCTACCACAAAAACATCTCAACGGATTTGAACAAATCCCATAGGTAGCACAGGCTGCGTCTGGATGAGTAAATGAAAAACTATAAAAAAAATTGAAACTTCTAAAGAATTCCGGGCTAGCCACAACCTGGACAGAACTAAATGCTAGCTAGGCATTGCCCGTAATTGCCCGGGCGTGGTTACGCCACTGGTGATGATGGGGGTCAATGGTCATGTGGTGGCACAGAGAGATAATATCTGGATACAATGACTTGAAGAGTTGGATTTTCAGTGGCATGTGGAAAGCAGCAAAGGAGTACAAACAGAGGAGAATTGAGGATGTCAGGTGATCAAAATTGTATAATTATAAATGGATGCGTTCGACAAAGCAGCCGCATGTGCAGAAATGGATGTCACATGTCATATGTTTTCATTAAGCGGAAATATAATCTTATTTTAGGATAGGATGATGAGCAAATTGCCATAGACCTGTTGTTAGCTCATGTCAAAGATCTGGTTCCATTGTAGAGGAGCGAAATCGCCTTTATGTTCTCCTAAGAAAATCTACCCATTCTGGCTTCCTTACTGTTAACTTTCCTCCTTTTGAAGAGCACTGCTGTAAAGGTGACTTTGCTTTTTCCGCTCAGCCCTATTGAATCCATGTCACATCCTTCATGACCTGCTCCATAAGACCTCTCCATAAGATCATCCCTTACAACATGTGATCCAGGCCACATGACATCATCCTACCTAGAGTTGATCCTTTATTTATGCGAATGTTATATGACTGTGTTTAAAATTGATGCTATTATTTATACCCACTGTAAGCTATTGTGCGTTTGCTGATAGTCTAAAGAATATTCTGACTTATTTGCTTACTTAGTTTAATACTGCGATAACAGTGCATTAGATGACATAGAATAAAATGTTCTGTTTTTGATTAGGTTGGTGATTACTCCTTTGACCGATCGTTGCTATCGTACACTGATGGGTGCCTTCCACCTGAACCTCAATGGAGCCCCAGAAGGTCCCGCTGGAACAGGTAAGACGGAGACAGTCAAGGACCTGGCCAAGGCCCTCGCTGTCCAGTGCGTCGTCTTCAACTGCTCGGATGGACTCGACTACATTGCCATGGGAAAGGTACGTCGATATCTATTGTTGTTATTGGTGACTCTTTCTAGTCTTATAGTTTAACTTTCTTTGTTTTTCTACCTAATAATTGTTTGGTCGCATATGACGTTTAACATCGTATAGCTAGGGTGGCATAGAGAAAGCATGTTTATAACTTATGTTAGTTACTTAAAAATTGCACTTCCTCTGGTATATTGGCTGCCCTGAAACAGACGTTATTGAATGAACGTATTAATTAATTAATTCATTCATTTATTCATTCACTGATCAGAGTCATCAGAGACACTCATCAGAGACACTCATCAGAGACACTCATCAGAGTCATCATAGGCACTCATCAAAGACACTCACCAGAGACACTCATCAGAGACACTCTTCGGAGACACTCATCCGAGACACTCGTCAGAGTCATCAGAGAAACTCATCAGAGTCACTCGTCAAAGACACTCATCAGAGACACTCATCAGAGACACTATATCAGAGACACTCGTCAGGGTCATCAGAGACACTCGTCAGAGACACTTGTCAGAGACACTCATCAGAGTTACCATAAGCACTCATCAGATACACTCGTCAGAGACACTCATCAGAGACACTCATCAGGGTCATCAGAGACACTCGTCAGAGACACTCGTCACATATACTCGTCAGAGACTCTCGTCCGAGACACTCATTAAAGACACTCATCGGAATTATCAGTCTTCAGAGTCATCAGAGACACTCATCAGAGTCAACAGAGACACTCATCCAAGACACTCATCAGAGTCATCAGAGACACTCATCAGAGACACTCGTCACATATACTCGTCAGAGACTCTCGTCCGAGACACTCATTAAAGACACTCATCGGAATTATCAGTCTTCAGAGTCATCAGAGACACTCATCAGTCATCAGAGACACTCATCAGAGACACTCATCGGAATTATCAGAGTCTTCAGAGTCATCAGAGACACGGATCAGTCATCAGACACACCTATCAGAGACACTCGTCAGTGATACACACTTGTCAGAGACACTCGTCAGAGACACTGATCAGAGTCATCAGAGACACTAGTCCGTGACACTCGTCAGAGACACTCGTCAAAGTCACTCGTCAGAGACACTCGTCAGAGAAAATTCATCAGAGACACTCATCAAAGCCACTCATCAGAGTCATCTTAGACACTCATCACAGTCATCAGAGACACTCGTCAGTGATACACTTGTCAGAGACACTCGTCAGAGACACTCAACAGAGTCAACAAAGAGTCAACAGAGACACTCGTCAGAGACACTGATCCAGAGTCATCTGAGACACTCATCAGAGTCATCATAGTCATTCATCATAGACACTCATCAGAGACACTCATCAGAGACACTCTTCAGAGACACTCATCCGAGACACTCATCAGAGTCGTCCGAGAAACTCATCAGAGACACTCAACGGAGACACTCATCCGAGACACTCAACAGCGACATACATCAGAGACACTCATTAGAGACACTCATCAGAGACACTTATCAGAGAAACTCATCAGAGACACTCAACGGAGACACTCATCAGAGACACTCAACAGAGACACTCATTAGAGACACTCATCAGAGACACTTATCAGAGACACTCATCAGAGTCATCAGAGACACTCGTCAGAGACACTCATCAGAGTTATCATAGGCACTCATCAAATACACTCGTCAGAGACACTCGTCAGAGACACTCGTCTGCGACACTCGTCAGGAACACTCATCAAAGACACTCTTTAGAGTCCTCAGCGACACTCATCGAACCCTCGTCAGAGACACTGATCAGAGTCATCAGAGACACTGATCAGAGACACTCATCAGAGACACTCGTCAGAGACACTCATCGGAGACACTCATCAGAGACAACCATCAGAGACACTCATCAGAGTCATCAGAGAAACTCATCAGAGACACTCATCGAAGACACTCAACGGAGACACTCATCAGAGTCATCAGAGACACTCATCAGAGACACTCATCAGAGACACTCATCAGAGACACTCAACAAAGTCATCAGAGACACTCGGCATAGAGACTCGTCAGAGACACTCATCAGAGATGCTCATCAGAGACACTGATCTGAGACACTCATTAGAGTCATCAGAGACACTCGTCAGAGACACTCATCGGAGACACTCATCAAAGACCCTCATCAGAGACACTCATCAGAGACACTTGTCAGAGACACTCGTGAAAGACACTCATCGGAGACACTCGTCAGACACTCGTCAGAGACACTCATCAGAGTCATCAGAGAGACTCATCAGAGTCATCAGAGAGACACAGAGACACTCGTCAGAGACACTCATCAGAGTCATCAGAAACACTCGTCAATGACACTCATCAGAGACACTCGTCAGAGACACTCGTCAGAGACACTCGTCAGAGACAGTTATCAGAGACACTCATCAGAGTCATTAGAGACGCTCGTCTGAGACACTTGTCAGAGACAATCATCAGAGACACTCATCAGAGTCTTCAGACACACTCATCAGAGACACTCATCACAGACACTCGTCATAGACACTCGTCAGAGACACTCATCAGAGACACTCGTCAGAGACACTCATCAAAGTCTTCACAGACAATCGCCTGAGACACTTGTCAGAGACAGTCATCAGAGACACTCTTCAGAGGCACTCGTCAGAGACACTCATCAGAGTCACTCATCAAAGACACTCATCAAAGACACTCGTCAGAAACACTCGTCAGAGACACTCATCTAAGACACTCATCAGAGTCATCAGAGACACTCATCAGAGTTAGCAGAGAAACTCATCAGAGACACTCATCAGAGACACTCAACGGAGACACTCATCAGAGACACTTTTCAGATTCATCAGTGACACTTGTCAGAGACACTCGTCAGAGACAATCATCCAAGATACTCGGATGTGTGTCTCTCACGAGTGTCACTCGTCAGGGACTCACCGAGACACTCGTCAGAGACACTCGTCAGAAACACTCATCAGAGACACTCATCAGAGTCATCAGAGACCCTTATCTGAGTCACTCATCAGAGTCATCAGAGACACTCGTCTGTGACACTCATCAGAGGCATGCGTCAGAGACACTCTTTGGAGACACTCGTCTTAGACACTCGTCATGGACACTCGTCAGTTGCACTCGTCAGTGACACTCGTCAGAGACAGTCATCAGAGATACTCATCAGAGACACTCATCAAAGACACTCATAAGAGTCATCAGAGACACTCATCAGAGACTCATCAGAGTCATCAGAGACACTCATCAGAGACACTCATCAGAGACACTCATCAGATACAGTCATCAGTGACTCTCGTCGGAGACACTCGTCGGAGACACTCGTCAGAGACACTCGTCAGTAGCACTTGTCAGAGACACTCGTCAGAGACACTCATCATAGACACTCATCAAAGACACTCATCTGAGACACTCATCAGAGACACTCATCAGAGTCACTCGTCAGAGACACTCGTTGGATACGCTCATCAGAGTCACTCGTCACAGACACTCATCAGAGTCATCAGAGTCACTCATCAGAGACAGTCGTCAGAGACAAGCGTCAGAGATGCTCATCAGAAACACTCGTCAGAGTCACTCATCAGAGACACTCATCAGAGTCATCCGGGACACTCATCAGAGACACTCGTCAGAGACACTCATCATAGACACTCATCAAAGACACTCATCTGAGACACTCATCAGAGACACTCATCAGAGTCACTCGTCAGAGACACTCGTTGGATACGCTCATCAGAGTCACTCGTCACAGACACTCATCAGAGTCATCAGAGTCACTCATCAGAGACAGTCGTCAGAGACAAGCGTCAGAGATGCTCATCAGAAACACTCGTCAGAGTCACTCATCAGAGACACTCATCAGAGTCATCCGGGACACTCATCAGAGACACTCGTCAGAGACACTCGTCATAGACACTCATCAAAGACACTCATCAGAGACACTCATCAGACACACTCATCAGACACATGTCAGAGACACTACTGACCTAACTCAATGAAATGGTTTCAAACGCTTGCACAAAAGAGGAAGTAATAGATAGCTAAGAAGCTCATGTGGGGGTGTTTATGTTGCATCTTCTACTGCTGAAATTCGGAGCTGGAACATTGGAGTGTGGGTGGGTGGTATTAACCAAGTTGCCATGCATTGCAAAGTAGAGAAATCTCATACCCCTGGGGAAGGTAGGAAAGAAGGAACCCTGGAATGCTAAGAAGCTTGAGGTGAGATGGGGCACAAGCAACCAGGCAATTGTGCATGATCATAAAGATCTTGATTTGTCTTTTTACTGTGGTTTTTTGTCGATATTTTCCTTCTAGTTCTTCAAGGGTTTGGCGTCGGCCGGTGCATGGTCATGCTTCGACGAATTCAACCGAATTGAACTGGAAGTTCTGTCAGTCATTGCGCAGCAGGTGAGATTTCGCCTTTCGAATGATTAGGACATGTCTTCCACAGCACGCAACACTTGTAATTCTTGGTGTTATCTGACTTTAATTTTGTATACATCTGTCATTTTATATAGCGCCATTTCATGACTCTCTACTCATGAATGTTCCCAGCCAACCTTGGTTGTGCAGCAGAGTCTCCAAGCCAGAGAAGGACAGAGCAGAGTGAGCTATTGGGGTCACACAGAGTGTCATCGGAAGGTTGTAAGGCAGCTTCAACCAGTGCAGAAATCTGGTAGGTAATGCACTGCAAATATGAGAACCATTGGAGAACATCTTGCATGTACTTTAAAACATGGTCAAACTATGGAATACGACCCACTAGGTGATCAGCTGTGTGCAGGACCTTCTGCTCTGGAACCAAGCCCGGCAGACTGAAAGTCCATCTATTGCATAGCAGTAATCACGACAAAAAACGACAAAAGCATGTACAATTGGGCAGCTATAGGAGAGAGGGAGCGGGTTATCACCCTAAGCTGTCTGAGCTGTTAAAGAATACAACTGCAGATATATACTGATCTATGTAATGCAAATTTTGGCTCCTGTTCCAAGGTCACTCACAGGTCCCGCATTGAGCAATTGACTCATGGTTGATTTTATTGAGCTGCTGGTGCAGGCCAAGACAAAATGACTGGGTCTTGGCAGGGTTGAATCATAAATAATGAAGGCAATTATGTTGTTGCTGCTGATGTTGTTGTTGTTCTTCTGCGTAGATTCTGTGCATCATTCGTGCTGTTCAGGCGGGCCTTGAGACGTTTGTCTTTGAGGGAACGGAATTGAATCTGAATCCGATGTGTTACGTTTGCATCACGATGAATCCAGGTTACGCCGGAAGATCAGAACTGCCAGACAACCTCAAGGTAATTAGAATCGACTGCAAGAGGCAGTTCTTCATCTGTTCAATAGTCATTTGAAGGGTCGAAACTGTTGACTGTCGGATGGCTCTGGGACTTATCTTTGACACTTCTACATTTCGTTCTCCTCGGTCCCGACTCCGTTCTGCTGGCTGCCCTTAGCCTCCTGACTGTCCTTCGTATGTTTGCTGCTGCAACTTAACTCAGATGCTTTGTCCATTACGAGCCTCCAGTTGGAATCACCTTTCCCAAGAGCTGTGGCTTCAGTTCCTCTGTTTCTACCTTTCCCAGCTTTGCACTTGCCTGAAGTCTGTTGTTCTCGACAGTTACTTATTTAACTGGTTCTGTCTGTTGTCTAGGTGTTGTTTCGTACGGTTGCAATGATGGTTCCCGATTACGCAATGATCGCTGAAATCAGTCTCTACTCTTACGGCTTCATGGATGCACGTAATCTCTCCGTAAAGATCGTAACAACTTACCGTCTCTGCTCAGAGCAATTGTCATCACAGTTCCATTACGATTACGGAATGAGGGCCGTCAAGTCCGTTCTGCTGGCCGCTGGAAACATTAAGCTAAAATATCCAAATGAAGATGAAAATATTCTGGTGAGTCATCAGAGTGACTTCTTTTGTCATCATACTCCTTGCAATTGTCATTTTTTTACAGTGATTTGAATCATGATCCTTATCAGTATCTTCATGTGGCACGGTGGCCGATTGGTTAGAGCGGTCGACCTGTAATGCGGAAAGTACAATTGCACCAATGAGGCATGTATGCACTTCTGAAATAATTGTAAAAAGAATGATTTCAAATTACAGTTGTATTGTAGTGTATTGTCATGACTATCATCATCACCACCACCAGTCAACCAAACTTGATATAGCTCCTCTTCAAGAAGTCTACTCAGAGGCACTCTCTATTCTAGTCTATTATATGTTGAATGTTATTTCAACTAATATTACAACAGTTGGCAAAACTGTGCTCAGTAAGCTGAAAGATCCACCAGTGGCAGGCCCATACACAAGCGTGGAGCCAACCAACGGATGCCCATCAACAGCTGACAAATAGCATGAATGTTCAGAGTCTCTGGGCCTAGTTGCATCAAAAGGGTAGAGCGTGGACTGTAGATTGCGTTCACAATCACTGTGATGTTGATGAGTAGTCCCTTGCTGGTGGAAAAGGACACACTCGGATATTCGTCAAGACCCAAGAAGGACATTATCCAACGTCTTGGCTTTTGGTCATTTGTTGGTTTCAGCTCTGTACCTGTGTTTGGTCTAAATCTTGAATATGTATTCGTTTATTATCAATCAAGTTTCACTCTGTGAACTGGAACGTCACTAGAAACCAGCAAACATAAAAGTATTTTGTTTTGGGGTTAAGAGGTTGACTTAGGTGGTTGAGACGACATGAGACTATGCATTTATGTTGGACTTTAGGTATATTGTTCCTGTCGCTCTTAACCGGTAACATCCTGTGGTTCTGTACATAAACTATAGTCCTATTATGAGTCTGTGCCTTTGTTTTCTCTCTTCTTCTATTTAAAAGAATTACTTTTTAGATGTTACGATCGATTATGGATGTGAATCTGCCAAAGTTTTTGTCACATGACATTCCGCTCTTCCTTGGAATCATTTCCGATCTGTTTCCTGGGATCCATCTGCCAAAGGCCGACTACAGCACATTCCTCGACGCCATCGCCAAGGTCTGCAAGGAACGAAATCTACAGAACGTTGAATTCTTCAATGAGAAAATAATCCAAGTCTATGAGATGATGATTGTACGTCACGGGTAAGAGACACTGATTAACACACCCTAGTGTTTGGAACACAGACAGTGCAAAACCTAGTGGGATAATGTACATAAAGGAAAGGCAATATAGGATTGACAATTGACATAGTACAAGCCAGTTGGTATAATGCATATGAACTTATGAAGGCAAGGTCATGTAAGATGGATGAAGCAAGCCAATTGGTCTATTGAACATTAAAACAAATATTCTGCAGGGTAATATGGACAGGGTGAGGTAATGTAAGAAATTGTATGAGGTTGCACGGTTAGGTAATGTATGACACTTTATTGAGGCAATGTAGGGTGATTTGTAATTCAAAGAGAAGGACGATGACACACATGGATGGACATGGATGGTGGGGTGTATCCTCACACAGACTTTGGGGTTACACACAGCCTGGTAAAAAAATGACAGAAAATTGTACGTCATGGGTAAGAGACATATAGTAATGACATACAGATAATGACGGATAATGAGTTGTGGAATGGCAAGATTAGGGAAGGGATCATGGTAGTGGTGATGATGAAAACGATTTGTAGGATATGGAAAGATGGGATTTTTGTTCTGTGAGACGTTGCAGTCATGCTGCTAGCCATGTCATTCTACGTCAGTAGGTAAGCCTTACAAACTGTTTTATCATTCTGATAATCAGAAAATCAACAGACATGGCTCAATAAATCACATGTCTTAGACATGTTTCCCTGAATTGATGCTATACAAATGTCATTTGTTCATTTCTGTCCCTCATATAATCATGCCCCTCCTCAGTCGTGTGTAGTACCCTTCGATTGTCTGCCTATGCCCTCCTCCTGACTGTCCCTTGTTATCATACTGCTACAGTGGAATCCAGAAGCTCTGCTTATGTTGAACCCACCAACAACTGGAGTCATCTTTCTAGAGAGCTGTGGTTTCAGCTCCTCAGTTCATCCCTTCTAAAGTTTCTCAAATGCCTGAAAGTCTGTTTTACTACTCAACAGATATTTTACTGGTTCTGGTCGGATGCGCCACTGATTAGTTAATTAAAAATGCCAGATTCCAATTACAAATGTTATGGATGTGTTTGATGTTTAGTTTCATGTTGGTTGGTGAACCATTTGGTGGTAAGACGTGCGTGATTCACGCGATGGCTGATGCGATGTCTCTCCTGAACTCAGCCGGTTTCAACGAATATGAGAAGGTCATCTTCCGAACGATCAACCCAAAGGCGATTACGATGGGACAACTCTATGGCCAGTTCGACGCGGTCAGCCACGAGGTAATCAACGCCTTAGATCATCTGAACGGTCTGTTTCATATCACTTGAGACTAACTTAACTCACATTGGATTACTTTAAATCACGCAAATATACATCATCTTACATTCGATTAGGCAAGTGTATTTCAAATTAATTGTGCTTATTATTCATTATTATTTATACTCAAGGTACATTGTGATCCCAAGGAATTAAAAAAAATTAGGTATGAAATTTGTTTTTTAATGGCTTGCCTTTGTGGATGTCATGTCATTCATGGCTCAGCAACCAAAATATTATGTAGCAAATGTTTTATATTTTAATATTATTTTTAATATATTGTCACCTCAGTTTCATGATTTTTATGACGTCGAGGCTTTGCACAGTCATGTGGATACACTCGAAAGAAGGTTGTTATTTAAGTAAGTTCTAAATATGTAGATTGACTGCTTTTGGTTGTAGATGCCAATTGGTTGATAGTTAGAACAGATGAAGATGACCAGTTCTTTAAACTAGCCATGCGGAAGTCTTGGCTACAAAGTGTTAGCGTCTTCATTTTCTTGACCCTGGCATATGAGAGCAGGTTTCCATTCCTCTCCCTCACTGTCTTATCTTCCCATTAATAATGTGCTTACACTCAGTGTCACACTATAGCTGAGTTGAATAGAGGGTGTAGGGATCAGACCTCTTGAAGGAATTCCCTCCTGGTTGACACTTTGAATCCCCGATGTCTCAATCAACAGTCCAATGTGCCAACCACTACGCTATTTCCTTGAGGAGCCATATCATTGTCATCTAGTTTCACCTTCTGAATATTTGATTGATTGCTGATTGATTATTGATTACTGCTTGATTGATTGATTGGTTGATTGATTGATGGTGTTCTGCTGTAGTGGTCGGATGGAGTGACGGCAAACACGTTCCGTGAGTTTGCGATGGCAGATACAGTGGACAAGAAGTGGGTCGTCTTTGATGGACCGATCGATGCCCTCTGGATTGAGAACATGAACACTGTTCTTGATGACAACAAGAAGCTGTGTCTGATGAGTGGGGAAGTCATTCAGATGTCTGCTGCAATGAGTCTCATCTTTGAAACGATGGACCTATCACAGGCATCGGTAAGCCATCTCTGAATCTCTCGATAACCTTTTCTGCACTTTGGTGTCCTCTTTACCTGCAAGGTCCTCCTTGCGGTCTTCCCCTTCTGGTTGTTCCTCACATGCGCTCTGCTATGGCCCAGTTGAAGAGCTTTGCTTGTGTTGGCCTTTTTAAGTTTGGAACTGTCTTCCACAGTCCCTGTGCCTGGAATCGCCACTTTGCCAGTTTTGGAGATGTCTGTAGACTTTCCTGTTCTCTTGCCCAAGCGCAGATTCCCATTGAGAGTGCTGCTGATTCGAACAGCGCAATATAAATGCTTGAATACATTACACCTCTGGTACTGGTCAGATTCAGTTTTAATTCTCGACCTAAACAACAGCCGCTCTAACAGCTATTCACCCCTCTGACAACCAGACTTTGGCCACCTTCTGACTTTTCTTTAGACAGCCCTTCTGACTCAATGCAGCGCTTGTGAATAATTGGGTGCCCTTTGCTTGGCTTTTTGGTGGCACTTTGAGAGTTTGGTGCTTAAAATTGTGATAATGAAACTAATGTAATGTATTTCCCCTTTGGATCTTGGCCTGGAACTGACTGTACCTCACCCTGTCTATTGATTATGTTTTGACTGAGTGAATGAGCTGCTTCCTGCAAACATGTTTTTTGGGTACTGTAGAAATCTAGAGATTAGGCAACTACAATGTAAATTCTCTAAATTTCTGAGCGCCACACGGAATCCATATGAGGAAGACCAACTTATTCACTGGTGTTGTATCAGATCAAGAAGACAATGGCCAGAGTGTTGATCTGATTTCATACAAGATCAGAGTAACTTGGCTGATGATGTTCTCTTTCTGACAATTTTATGATTCACAAGATATCAATGGAAGGTTTTATTATGTTGTAATGATAATAATATTAATTATTTTAAGAAATTAAATTAGTAATCAGAGTCTGGACTTCTTTCCTTCTGTCTGTCTGGCGCTGCATGAATCTATTTAACCTCCCGATAGTCATATCCATCGTGAACTCATATCTCAACCAAATGGGAATGGTTGTCTCCCAATTAGGGCACAACCAAGTAGACAATTTCCACCGAGTACCGAATCCGAGTATTTGGATGCACTATTTGCCGGATCCGGGTATGAACCGAATAGTAGTGGCAACTGTGGCCCGGCGAGTATACCATCCACAGGCAAAGCTTAAAATGTCTGACTTTCACCATTTCACGTAATGAAAAATTAGCAAAATAAATGTTTGTGTCCTTAATAACTACTAATACGGCTTTAGATTTTTAATTACCGTATTTAAATTGTAAAATTTAAAAAAAAATATTGAATTAAAAAAATTATTTTTAACTATTTGTGTGTGTAATATTTGTCGAGGCGAATACTTCCGAATAGGCCCAAAAACAGGCAATTTGACCTAGGCGAATGTCCGAGGCGATTTCCGGTTATGCCTTACTTCGAATATTCCGTCGTTTCTTCCTAGATTAGAATGAATACTTCTGTTCTCTCACAGGAGATTCAGACATCATCAGCTGTTAAGTTAACAATTCAACAAACAGCCAGTTTCAGTTTAATTTAAATTGTAACGAGTTCTACTTTGTTACAGTAATGATTGTCAAACTACTTATTAATGTAGTTAATGTTAATAATGTTGAGACTAAATGCTAACATTAATTCATGTTAAGGTTGAGATTAAAGTTACTTTCACATGATAATATTAAGTTTGAATAATTTTAAGATAACACAAAATTATCATGGTTTTAATGGTCATGCTACATAATAATGGTGATGTTGATAATCCAATGTCAAAATAAAATGTTTAAACTTAGTTTTAATGTTGAACTCAATGTAAAAATTGCATTAAAATGTTCCATTTTAATCATTTTTAGAAGATAAAAAATAAATAATATAGTAATAATAGTCATTTTACTTAATGATAATAATGATGATGATGTATTTTATTTATTTGGAGGATTTATGTAGCTTATATTTACTTAAAATGTTGACGTTAAACTTAATGTTATAACTTCAAGAAGAAAATACTCAGAATGATAACAATAGTTATTCTACACAATAATGGTAATGATAATTATAATGTTGAACTTTGCGCTCATGTCTTTTCAATATCTGAGTGACGATATCTATTTAAAACTAAGTTGAAAAATGTTAGAAATGATTCTTGGCATTGTTGTTTGGTCATTTAGCCGGCCACTGTCAGTCGCTGTGGTATGATTTACCTGGAGCCGATTACTCTTGGTTGGCGTCCACTGTTGACATCTTGGATAAATGCTCTGCCTGAGTCACTGACTGAAGACCATTCGCAGGTCATCACTGACATGTTCGAGTGGCTCGTTGATCCATGCATCGCCTTTGTTCACAAAAACTGCAAAGTAAGTCATAGGGGATTTGAATATTGTCAGGTATAGATGTTTCTAAAGTGCCAAACTCTGCCATCCAGGACGACTTGGTTGTTGTTGTGACCTGGACGTCATCAGATCAACACAGAAATTTAACTGTGGTTGGCTCCCATTCTCTTTCAACTAGCTGCATAAGAACCTACCACATAAACTGCTCAGTCTTTCTTTGCCTCTTCTTCGCAAATGCTTGAAGACCATTCTGTTCAATCGTTGTTTTATTGTGTATGGTCAGAGGCGCCTCTGGTCAGTCTTTCTTCATCAACAAACTTGCATTTGCTGTTATCATCATCAGAAAGTGTTTCATCGTGTGAGTTACATTCTTTTGTAGTATTTAGTATTATTATTATTATTTATTATTATTTCAGAAATTTGATACCGCCCTTCTTCCAACATTTTTGCTCAGAAGTGCATATACACGCTTCGACGGCGCAATTGAAGTTGTACTGCAGAGCAATTGTGCGTGAAAGACTTGCTCAAGGTCCCTACACAGTGACTGACGCCTCGAGGCTCGAACCTGCACACTCAGTGCAGACTGAACGTTACGGGCTGATCACTCTAACCGATCGGCCACTGTGCCACACAATCATCATCGCAATTGGTGTTCCCTCTAAGCTGTGCGCATGTGCACATGCACACAGGTCGTGGAGCCAGTGCACACAAAAATTTAGTGTGCACTACTTTTTCTCGAAAAATAAACAAATGTTAAGATCAACTTTAAAACAATATTTTGCTTTGCAGAGTAAAATAATTAAAAATAAGTTAGAATCTAATTACAATTACGTACAATATGATGTATCTGTTTAGATACATCGTATCAAATATGTTTAGGGGTATGCAAGATAAGCCATTGAAAACTGCTGCTGTACACTTTACAATTGCAATTAGATGATTGCATTATTATCTGTTGCCTTGTGTAGGAGTATGTGACGACTGGTGCATCCAACGTTGTTGTGTCTCTGATGCGATTGGTGGATATGCTGATGACTGACGCTTGCGCTGATCCAGAGGTTGATGACAACAGACATCTCAGAACGTGGCTGCTGGTGGGAATCTGATCTCATCTCGTTACTTTGGGTTTTATGTGTCCATAATATCATATGTATACTAAGACTTTTGATAGAGTACCAAATCAGGCACAGTTTGTTTGTAACCAGATCACGAGCTATTAGATTTCCAAATTCAGCAGAGACAATGAGATATGAGGCAAGATATGAGGCGTTTTTTTACAGGAAGAATTAATTAAATTGCCAATGGTCATTACGTGGAGTCTACGCAGCTGGATTGGGCTTGCAATTGTTTGATTCAAAAGGCCAGACACTTAACTAAATTAACCACTGAATGGACTTCACTGACTCAGTTAATCCAATCATTGGTTCCACTGAATCTGTAAATCTAATCATTGGTTCCATTGAATCAGCAAATCCAATCATTAGTTCCACTGACTCAGTAAATCTATTAATTGGTTCCACTAAATTAGTAAATCCTCTCATTGGTTCCACTGAGTCAGCAAATTAAATTGCTCATTTCACTGACTCGGTAAATCCAATCACTGGTGCTACTAAATCTGTGAATCCCATCATTGATTCCACTGAACCAGCAAATTAAGTCATTGATTCCTCTTAGAGACCACATTTAATAATTGGTTCCCCTAAATTAGTTAATCTTATCATTTGTTCTACTGAATCAGCAAATCTAATCATTGGTTCCACTATATCAATAAATCCTGCGATTGATTTCACTGAATTGCTAAATTCAATTGCTGGTTCCACTGAATCAGTGAATCCAATCATTGGTTCCAATGAATCCAAACATCGGTTCCGCTGAATCACCAAATACAATCATTAATTCAACTGATTCAGTAAAATTCAGTCATTGACTTTACTAAGTCAGTGGATCCATTCATTTGTTCCACGTAATCAGTAAATCCAATAATTACTTCCGCTTTTATCCAATCATTGGTTCCACTGAATCTGTGATTCAATAATTGTTTCAACTAAATCCAATGAATCCACTCATTGGTTCCACTGAATCAGCAAATCCACTCGCTGGCTCCATTAAATTAGTGAATCCACTCATTGATTCCACTGAATCTGCAAATTTAGTCATTGGTAACACTAAATCAGCGAATTAGCCCATTGGTTCCACTGAATCAGCAAATTCAATCATTGGTTCCACTAAAATCAATGAATCAAAGTATTAATTTCACTGAATCTGCAAATTCAATCATTGGTTCTACTTGATCATTTAATTTGCAATGTGTCTTCTGTTAAAGATGAGTATTGGTTTGAATAATGAAATACAGAATACACAGAAAACAAAGCTTTTCTTAAATGACTAAATTCTTGACCCTTCCTTACGGCTCATTAATCTCTTGAGACATTGACTGATGTCTGTTTCAGTCGGCCATCTTGTTTGCCATCCCATGGTCCATTGGGGGTATGGTCGATGCTGACAGTCGAGAGAAGTTTGACAA
Source organism: Bimastos eiseni (assembly GCA_959347315.1). Taxonomy (NCBI): domain Eukaryota; kingdom Metazoa; phylum Annelida; class Clitellata; order Crassiclitellata; family Lumbricidae; genus Bimastos; species Bimastos eiseni. The sequence goes on from OY365820.1 coordinate 21,829,603, forward strand.
GTTCTTTAAGGACCTGACAGCCAATCGAATCTCTCATCATCCGATTCCAGAATCGATCAAGAAGATTGAAGTTCCAATTCCAGAGGCCGGATTAGTCTATGACTACTGCTTCGAGGTTGTTGGGGCTGTTACAAAAGAATATCGCTTACCTTATTTTAAAATTAGGAATTAACAGTTTAAGGGTATTTAAATCGTTTTGTTTGAATTTAATGTGGATTCGGGTTTTCTTACAGAAAACCAGGTCTGAACCAGGTTGGACCAGGTCTCTTTGTATTGGTTGTTCAATTTAGGCTTTCAAGTTGGTTTTCAAGTTGTATTTTTAGGTGAAATATCTACAAGCTTCTTCTAAAAGTTAGTGGTTAACTTTGTTTTGAGTTGAATCATTGACTGTTCAATTTTTCTAAATTTAGTGATCAAGTATAATTTTGATGTACGTTTATGTTATTTTGGATTAAAATTTCAATTGCTAATTTTTTTGATGTTGTCTTACACTTTGGCGATGAGCTGCATTGGCTTCCCACTCACTTTTAGTTAACTCCCATTGTTAAAAATGTTATGGCCATTATCATTCAGTTTGTCTTCATATCTAATTCGGTGGTTTTTAATGGTAGCAAAAATCGCGTGGAACGTGGAAGCCGTGGATGGATTTTATCAAAGGCACATTTTCTCCTCCGGTTGGAAGAAAACTTCAGGAAATCCTCGTTCCTACCATGGATACGGCACGCTATTCTTATCTCATGGATCTCTTCATCAGATTCAAGATGTAAGCTGGCACACAGTGCCAATTCTACTCTTCAACTGATCTGGGTTGGAAAGTTTCCAAAATCCAATCTATCCAATGGATTCTATTGAATCATTAAATGCAAATGCTGGTTCTACTAAGACAATACATCCAATCATTGCTTCCACTAAATCAGTAAATCTAATCATTGGTTCCACTGAATCGGTAAGTCGAATCATTGGTTCCACTGAATCAGTAAATCCAATCATTGGTTCCACTAAATCAGTAAGTCCAATCATTTGGTACAGCTGAACAATTGAAGATTTTGATGCACTGGAACCTCATTTATTCAACCAACTGAAGCAGTATTGTAGATCTAGCAGGTGCTGTCATTCCATGTTGATGAGATTCTTAGATTATATCTAATAAGAAAAATGACTGAAAATAGTTGGGACTGCTCATCACATATTCATGTTACGTTGTGAGTTCAAAGTTGCATATTGAATCAATGCAAATCCAGCTAAACTCAGCTAAGTGATTACATGAAAGACAGCGAAAAACAATTCCTGTCGGTGGTCTCCTGTGTTCATCTATTAGGTAGCGCATCAACTCTAATCCAACGATTATGGGTTCGAGGATGCTGAGTAGATGCAGTGTCATTACCTGGAACATGTAGTTTGAAAACAGTCGTCTTATTCATCAAATACAGATTTAGTGATCTAGAGAATGTTAAGAGGAAAGAAATAAATATATGAATAACTAAATAAGATTAAATAAATGAATAAATTACTGAGCAAGAGTAAATAAATGATTATTTGACTCAGTTCAGTGAATATTCCTTGGAAACATTGCATCCAGTTGGTCATAGTGAATGCCTGTGTCTCATTATCTGTCTGTGTATGTGTTTGTGTCTGTAGTCCTGCTTTGTTTGTTGGTCCAACTGGAACTGGTAAGAGTGTTTACGTTCAAACGAAGCTGATGAACGATTTGCCAAAGGAGAGTTTCGTTCCAGCTTTTCTCAACTTCTCGGCTCAGACGAGCGCCAATCAGACGCAGGTCAGTAACACTTGTGACGTTTCAGTAGCCATGGCTCATCAGGAGGATTGGTGATGGTAGAGATGGTGATAGAGATGGAGATTGAGTTGGTGATGGTGAAAGTGAGGTGGAGATGATAGTGGTGATAGTGATGGGGTGGTGTGGTGGTGCAGTTGATGGTCTTTAAACTCGATTAAAGGTAGCTATCTATGTTACAATCAGTGTGTGAAATCAGGGATTTTGTAAAATGCCTTGGCAATTTGTGAAACTCTGACCCTACACTAGCCCCAACCCTGCACAAACCCTGCACTAACCCTGCACTAACCCTGCATTAACCCTGCACTAACTCTAACCCTAACTTTTACCCTGACTTTAACCTTGACCCTGACCCTAAGCCTAACTCTAATTCTAACCGTAAATGGGTGATAATACGAATTGCCTGAAATCTAAAAAATTAGGCATTTTACAAAAGTGCGTGTAACTTATACATTTCTGGTTACTTATGTATGATGTATATGTCTGTTGATGATGAAGAGAGGATAAATACCTTGAGTTAGCTCTGCTGAGGCAGCTATGGATATCAAGTCTAGGCCAATTTATTTTCTAAGCATCTGTTCGTTGGGCAGGTGACTAGTCCTCTCTCTCTCTCTATTTTTCTCTCTCTCTCTGTCTCTCTCTGTCTTTGTCTCTCTCTCTCTCACTCTCTGTCTGTCTCTCTGTCTATCTCTCACTCTGTCTGTATATTACTATGTATGTATCTTGAGCATTGATTGTAAGGCCCAAAAGGATGGGCCTTAAAATTAATGTGCAAAATACTAAGACCATGACAATCAGAAAAGAACATATAGAACTGGCAGTTAAACTTGAGAATAAATACTGGAACAAGTGACGGGGTTTGTATGCCTGGGAGGCCTTACAACCGAGGACGGACGATGCACAGGGGACATCAGAAGAAGTGGAAGACTAAGCAAAGTATGGAGATCAAAGGAGATAACAAAGCTAACCAAAATGAAACTGTACGAAACATTTGTCAGCCCGGTACTGCTGTATGAAGCAGAGTGCTGGTACTTACACAAGGAGGATGAGAGGAGGATGAGAGGAGGATGAGAGGAGGATGAGAGGAGGATGAGAGGAGGATGAGAGGAGGATGAGAGGAGGATGAGAGGAGGATGAGAGGAGGATGAGAGGAGGATGAGAGGAGGATGAGAGGAGGCTGCTCGTAGCAGAAATGAACTGGCTCTGAAGAATTTAGGGGAAAAGTATAAGGGACAAGATCCGGAATGACGTGATCCGAAAGGAATTGGGTCAAGAACAAACAATAATCGGTAAAATCAGGAGGAAAAGGCTTTCATGGTTTGGTCATGTGACCAGAATGGACAATGAAAGGTTGCCACTGGCGGCACTACATGGCCACGTAGATGGATCAAGAAGCAGAGGGAGACAACAAAAACCTGGATGGACAATATTAGAGAAGATCTGAGGATGGCAAACTTGGATATGAGAGAGATGGTAGAAATGGCTTGAGACAGAACTGTATGGAGACGTTTCGTTGAGGCCTCATCATTGGCACAAGCCTGACGGAAGAGAGAAAATGGAAAAATGAAAAATGAATGTATACATCTGGCTATTTGTAAAATGCCTTCTAAGAACATCACACATGCGCTTGATATGGTAATCTAACAGATCTAAAATGATGCATGTTAAGATAGCATTAAAATGTTTCTTCAGCTGTCATACATACATACATACATACAAACATACTTACATGCATAACCACCTACATACATGCATTCATACATACATACATAAATGCTAACATACTTATATACACACATGCGTACACACATACATGACCTGATGTCACATTCCATAGTGTCACCCATCTTGCCTCCTCTTTGACCCCAAGCACTGGTACTTCCCTTTCTCATCTGATCTTGTCCAGCCTTGCCTTTCTTTACTACTTACCCTTATTTTTCCACCCTTTTCCACCTGGTGACCATGGGATGATGTTTCCGCTGCAGCTGCTGATTATGTCAAGACTGGACAAGCGCAAGAAAGGCACGTACGGTCCTCCACCTGGAAAGATGGCCGTTGTATTCGTAGACGACATGAACATGCCTGCGCTGGAGGTGTACGGCGCCCAGCCTCCGATCGAACTCCTGCGCCAGTACTTCGACCACAAGCATTGGTACGACCTCAAGGACACATCGAAACTCCTTCTTGAAGACATCCAGTTCATGGCGGCCATGGGTCCACCAGGAGGCGGAAGAAATCCAGTCACTCCGAGGTTCCTGCGCCATTTCAACGTCGTCTCCATCAATCCATTCCACGATGAAACCATGACTCGAATCTTCTCTGTTCTTCTGACGACCTATTTACGGGTTTGCAACATGTTATCGTAAACTAAAATTTCTAAAGCACTACTTGAAGAGTAAGAGAAGAACCATGAAAGTTAATGTTGAGTGCTGAGCTTATTTGTAAAGCACATGAGTTTATTTGCGAGTGCTGAGATTTGTTTGTGAGAATTAACAGCAGGCATTTGTCAGAGTGCTTTTGTCATCCACCTTCCCAATTAAAGATGACAAGAATTTTACACAATGCAGGATCTAGAAATTAGGTATAAATTACCAAGCATAAATTAGTCATCTTGGATACATAATGAATCATTGACCGGTTTACCTCGACCAACCTTTAATATTCCAGAATCTGTCAACTTCATTTTATATAACTAGAGTCTGACTTGTATTTTGCTTCATGATGGGAGCAACCGTGAATGAAAGAACGAATTATACATACTTACGATGCACTTCATTGGTTGACAATGTTTTGCAGAATGGAGACTTTTCTCCGGAGTTCTTCACATCGGGAAGCCAGATCGTCGCGGCAACGATGGATGTCTATAAGCAGGCGATGGAGAACCTTCTTCCGACTCCAGCCAAGTCGCACTACGTCTTCAATCTGCGCGACTTCAGTCGTGTTGTCATGGGTGTCTGCCTTATTCGAAAGGAACAGGCAGATAACAAACGCGTCTTCACCAGGTATAGCTCTGCTCAGCCAATCATCCATTCTGATCCAATATGGTTTCAGTGACCCTATCTTATTATTATTTACTATTTGAATCTATCCTAACCAATCCTACACCACCCTAAAGGTGATGCAGAACTAATTACAATTACACAGAGGCAATTGTTGAATGGTAACACACAGGCACCAGGAACCACTAGCCCTGTTGACTCAGCCTTCCGCTCCCTAGTGGTCAATGGTCAAATGATCAGTACCTAACAGGCGTCCGTACAATACTAAGAATCGACTTTTGTTTAACTTGTGTTCCTACTGTTTAATATAATCATACTGGATGTTTTTGTCGGTTTGAATTGAATAAAAAATATTATTATCATTGTTATCATTATTATTATTATTATTATTATTATTATTTGTTACCCGAGGTATAAAAGATTCATCTGGTGGTCAAAAAAATGCCCGTAGACTCCTGTTATTTATTATTATTATTATTATTATTATTATTATTATTATTATTATTATTATTATTATTATATATGTTTCACATTATGCTGTTATCGCCCATGATGAGCTAAGTGAGTGTTGGCAATGTCCCAAAGAGGCAGGCGGCGTTCCCACGCTGAAGAACAACCGAGATACGTTGGAACAGAAATGACGTCTCCATTGGATCGTGGGTTGCAGCACTCGTTCGACTACCCAACTCTGAGATGAACTCCAGTCCTTCACTGCTCCAAGCACCGCCGGATTCCAAGGAGAGGGCTACGAAGTCGTGGGTGTTGGTTATGGTGGAATTATTATTATTATTATTATTATTATTATTATTAATGTTTATAAAGTGCAACATTATTGATTCAGAGGCACTCCTCACCTGAATCTGTCACTAGGTAATATAAGACTTAAAGGCTTTCATGGAATGGGAAGAAAAGACGGAGGAGGGATCAAGATGGAATTCTTGTGGAGGATGGTTTCAACTAAAGAGGCAATAATCATAAGTAATGCTTCTAGATTGACCAGTAGCCACTGGTGCAAATGGGGAAGAACAACCGGTCTAGGTCACAGGCAGTGTGGAGCGACCAAGTACATCTCGTGAAGATACCAAGGTATAGAAAGTCTGGCCAAACAGTTGTCTATGACAGTTAGAACATTGACCTGGATGATTGAAATTGGTGCATTTCACAGATTTTTGCATTCTTATGCAATAGATTATTTCTAAATGATTTTTAGTAATTAATTCTGTTGCTGTATTTGTAGGCTATGGGTTCATGAGGTGATGCGAGTGTTCTACGACCGACTGATTGATGATGTTGATCGCAAGTGGCTATTTGAGTAAGGAGTACTTGTGCTCTGTCTCTGTCTGTCTGTCTCTCTTTCTCTATGTCTCTCTCTGCATTCATATCATCAGAGGTACATTAGAAGAAGTACGGAATTTTTGAAGCTCATTCTTGTATCAAAACATTTTCTCGCTTTCCGATCCTAAAATGTAGGTCATGCCGTGCTTGTAAGTCTAAATCAACTTCTAGTAATCAAGTTTGTATGATTTGATGAGAACCTGTGGATGTGTTTTGTGCGTCTGTTCAGCCTGATTAAGACACTGATTCGAGACCAGTTCAAAGACTCCATTGACAGCATCTTTGAACATTTGGCAAGTGGAGGGAAAGGAGGAAAGGTGAGCGATGAACCTCAGAGGGAGCTCTCTAGAATCAAATTGACCTAATATGATATATATAGTATACATATATATTATATATATATAATATGACCTTAAAGTATATAATAATGTTTTTGTTTACTTTCATACTGACAAGCCACAGTATGATTACAAGTATTTCTGCCATTGATTGTTATTATTATTATTATTATTAAATTTGTAACGCGCACAAGGTCACACCTAAATGTGAATCTGAGGTGCGGATAGTCAGTCGTCAGGAGAAGATGTAATTAGATTTCCAAATCCTTGAAAGCCAAAGAGAAATAGTGAGTTTTGAGTCGCTTTTTGAAGGAAGGAAGTGAATTTGAGCTAAGAAGAGAGAGATTGGCAGTTGATTCCATTCCCTAGGAGCAGAGACATGAAATGCACGAGAGCCCATAACTGTTCTGCATCATGGTTCAACTAAAAAACCTGTACTTGATGATCGTAAGCAACGAGGAGGAATGAAAGAACTTAGTAGAGCATGAATAAAGGTAGGTGTACTGGTGATGAGGGCTTTGTAGGTCAAACAAGCTAATTTAAATTTGATTCTGAATTCAACAGGGAGCCAATGTAGCTGGTGGAGTAGGGCAGAGGAGCATGTTTGTAGTGGGACACGTAGCACTACTCGAGCTAATGTATTTTGGATACGTTGAAGCCTTTTGAGTTCAAGGTCTGAGAGACCGACAAAAAGTGAATTAGCATAATCGAGGCGAGAGGAGACAAGTGAGCAGGCTATAGTTTCAGACATATTTTGAGTTAGAGCCGACCTTATGTGACGTATTGCCCTGATGTGGTAGAAACAAGATTTACAAAGGCTTGTTATGTGAGGTCGAAATGTGAGCTTGCTGTCGAGGGTAACCCCAAGTGTTTTAACAGAGTCTGAAAGTGTCACAGCAGTGTCAGCCAGTTCAATGCTTGAGAGCATAGGGAAAGAACGCAGGCGTTGACATGAGCCAACTGCAATTGCTTCAGACTTGTCTGGGTTTATGGCCAAACCATTGAAACAGAACCATGCATATATGGATGAGAGGCATTCGTCATGTTTTAGTTTACCAGACTGATCAGTGTGTGACAAAGCAATATGGAGCTGAGTATCATCTGCATACTGTTGTAATTGAATTCCAAAGTGTTTCGTTATACGACTGATTGGGGAAGTAAAGACTGTAAATAATAAAGGGCTGAGGACAGATCCTTGTGGCACTCCAGCAGTGCAAAGTGTGGGCTCCGACTGAGCAGATCCAATGCCCACCTGCTGATTGCTGTCAACCAGGTATGAAGCTAACCAGTGTAAGGCAGTCCCAGAGACACCAAAGCTTTTTGCAAATCTTGCCAGGAGTAACAGTGTCAAAGGTTGCACTAAGGTCAAGACACACAGAGAGGCAGGCTTTACCATTGTCAATAGATGAGAAGATGTAATCCAGTGTAGCGACAAGAGCAGTTTCAGTGGAGTAGCCTTTGTGATATGCTGACTGGTTGGGACTGAAGTTGGGAGAGGAAGTAATGTGTCTCTTGATACGCATAAGAAAAAGACATTCAAGGATCTTGGAAATGTTATTGAGGTTGGAGATAGGTCTGAAGTTAGACAAATTGCTAGTGTCAAGGTCAGGCTTTTTAAGTAAAGGCGTGACTAAAGCAGATTTGAAGCATGAAGGAAAACACCCCTCAGTAAAAGATAGGTTGGCCAAGTGTGCAATGAGGTGAGAGAATACATCAGAACAAGAGACGATGAGTGATGTAGGTATGAAGTCCAATGCTGATGATTCAGGAACCATGCTTTTGAGAAGATTAAAGACTTCAAAGAATGTGACAGGTGGTATGTCATCGAAGGCAGGGCCGGAGAATTCGAAGTCAAGCAGCAGGTCACTCACACTAAATTAGCAGCACATCTAGCAATTTTACATTTAAGATCAATAATGTTGTTAACAAAAAATGCTGCAAAATTTGCACACAGAGTCAGATTTTCTGTGTCTGAGCGTTGGCAGTTGTTTCTATCCTTTGAGTGTACAAGACGCTGAGCGATGTGCCATCGGTCCTGAGGATTCTCAGCACTTTCAAGTTGGCTGCAGAAATACGAGTTTCGTGAATCGTTTATGAGTTTATTTGTTACACGGCAATGTCGACGATAACACTGTCTGTCCTCATCAAGTTCAGAATGTTTCCACTTTCTTTCAAGTCGACGACGTTCCTTCTTCGCACGGGATGCTTCAGATGAGAGCCATCTAGTAATAAGTTTAGATGGTCGCCTGTAGCAAGTCTGAATCGGAGCAAGTTTGTCCAATATCAGTGACACTGTTGTTTTAATTTGTTCTGCAAAATCGTTTGCACTGCTTGCAGGAGCTGTGAATAGGTCTGAGTCAATTAACATGTCACTGAGTGTTAAGGGGTCTATTGCTTTGATGTTTTGGAATACATGACGCACTGGTTGGCGATGAATGGAAGTCATTATTTTACAAAGTACTTATTTGTGATCCGATATAAGACCAGCATCGTTCACGTGCGTGTCATAGACTGTTGTTCGATCATCGGCTGCTAGAACGTCTAAGATGTTATCTCCTCGGGTAGGGATTTCAACATACTGGCGGAGACCGTAGGTATCGAAGGTATCGGCCATTATGCTATACATTCGCCCTCCAGATCCAGGGCAATTAAGATCTCCACAGAGCACAAGTCTTTCACCAGCCTCAACACAAATGGATGAAATTAGGTTGGCAAGGTCGTTGTAGAAATCTCCTATTGTACCCGGTGGGCGGTAGATGTTTCCAATAGTTATAGATGAAGATGATCTACCCAAATGAACTAGTTGAAGTTCAAACGAGGAAGTGCAGAGCCTTGAGGATTGAGGATGTACGCTGACCTCTAACGTGGACCTGTAGATAAGAGCGAGACCCCCGCCAGACACTGAGCGACCTGAGGATCCATTTCGATGAACATGGAGAACAGAGAAGCCTTCAGGAGCGATGTCACGCTTGAGGTCATGTATGATGGCTGAGCGACAGATGGCTGAACGGATGTTGAAACTACCAAAGTTATAGACGATAGTTTCAATGTAGACTTATTAAACTGGACTTTGCAGGAGAGTGGCCCAGAGTTGCTTTCAATATCACCCGATAGTAGCAGAAGCAGTGCAGCAGCTATGCATGATAAGGAACGATGGCGCTGGGGACGAAAGGGCCGGCCGGTACGTACCCATAACAAAGCCCCTGTAATGTGATGCAGCGCGGGGCTTATTCGTACAGTTAACGCTTGCACGGGGCAACTTTGCGATATTCGATGACACTGCACATTCGTATCAGAGTACGACGAGTAGAGGTGAAATTGCCAGACTGATAACCGAAGTTGATAGAGTAAAGTCGTTAAGAGGTCAATGTCAACACCCAGAGTTACGTTCCGACTCGCTGTGCTACGAGCGTCTAACGACTGCAGAAGATAAAAACGGTTTCTAAAATTTAAATTCTCGTACTCTGCCGTGAGAAAAACTGTTTCATTTACCGATTGATGAACAGTGATCCAATTAGTGGTGATATAAATCTATAATCCGAGATATAATTGACATTGATGCATGTCTATTGACGATGGCAAGTCATTACAGGGGTCGAATTTAACTTTTGTCAGCCAGGCACTGCACCCATTACATTTGGCATCCATTATGTTATGTTTAGGTAATTCCTTCAGTTCATCTCTCATTTCTTTGAAATTTTTCATAAATGCATAAGTATCGAAAGATTCTCTGTAATTATTTGAACAGTCTTTCAAAATGGTTGGGATCTTTGGAATCAAATAGACTCAGTAAGTAGTGCATTTTCAAGTGAAGAATTCACGATTGAATGAAATGGGTAGCAACATATAAGAGTTGTTTGTGGCTTAAGTAGGACAGATACAATCGACGAATTGTAACTTAATCACAATATTGATTATGTCATATACCTAAGTCTTAGACCAGATAAAGACTTTTACAGAGTTAATGCGTGAGCTAATGCATGGGTTTTTATTTTTTGACATAAAGAAATAATTTTAAGCGATAGATTGAGTTTATAGTATGCGCAGCTTTATATTATACATTAGATGGGGTTTAAATATTATATATATTTATTAATTGTATTCATTTATTCATCTAAGTGGATTTTTATATTGAGCCACTTCACATGTGCTGTTAGTTGGTTGAGGAAGACCTTCGTAGTCTCATGTTTGGTGACTACATGAACCCTGACCTTGACACAGAGGACAGGGTCTACGCTGAGGTCCAATCCATCGAGGAGATGTACAGAGTGGCTCAATTAGCTCTCGACGAATACAACAATACGCACAAGTCACGAATGAACCTCGTTATATTCAGGTGAGACTGCATTACCAGGTGATGTTGTTTATACAGCTCTATGGTTTTAATTCTTCTTCTGGTCTTGTGTCATTGTTGTATTGTCATCTTTACTGTTATTATGGTGTAATGGTAATTGCACGTTTATTTGGCACCACTTTATACCTAACGCAAATAAACCATGGTTGAACATAATGGCATTCAGGCATTTGTCAAAAGAGGCAAACAGAGGCTGAGAAGTTCATGCCTACTACATTTTCTTAGGTGTATTAGGCTTTTTCCATGAGCTAAACTTTGGAGCCGTTCAGTGACAGTGAGCGACAGCTGGCGGGACAACCAAGTGACTATGCGTTGCAGAGCAAACGAACTCATCACCCACTGACTTTCCATTCCACATTTAAGTGTTTTGTCTTCAGCAATTCATACCCAAATGATTCGTCTGCTCTGTATAAGTTGTCTCGTCCTCAGCAGATCCCTCCTGAGCAGCTGCTGCCTCCTTAGACGTCCATTGGACTTGGTTGGTCTGTGGACAACCCCTCTGATACAATGCAGTCTCTGATCATGAATCAGCTGGTGCTCTGCGATTGGCTTAGAGTGGCAGTCTAGAAATTAGAGTTTGTTACTACAACAACTTCTTTTCTCTCTGGTCTGTGTATGCTTAATCCTTGAAACCACATCCCAAGCTTTATCACTCATTCACTCGAAGGCCAAGAATACCAATCAACAATCAATCAATCTTTGTTTATTTGTAGCCATAACAATCAGTTTGATTAAAGCAAAAAAATAATAATGATTCTAAAACTAAAGGCTACAAAGGTAGCCACAAAACGAATCGAAATCCTGCTAAAAGGGACACCCAAGTAGCAGAATTACCAATAAGAAGAGACCCAAATATTCTTACCATCTGCAAACTGTCTATGGGAATCGTTTGATTGGTTCCACGTGTGTGTGTGTGTGTGTGTGTGTGTGTATTCGATATCAGTAATACTGGTTGCTTGTGCATTGTGTTGCTACCAGATGTAATTATATAATTTCTAATGACAATTAACATCTGTTGGCTGTAGGTATGTCCTGGAGCATCTATCGCGCATCAGTCGTGTGTTGAGAGTGGCCAGAGGAAATGCGCTTCTTGTTGGCGTTGGAGGCAGCGGTCGACAGTCGCTCACTCGTCTCGCCGCTTCCATGTCCGGCCTCGGAGTATTCCAGCCGGAAATCTCCAAGAACTACGGAAAGGTGGAATGGAGGGAAGACATTAAGTCGCTGCTGAAGATGGCTGGTGCTCAGAATAAGAAGACCGTCTTCCTCATCACGGATTCTCAAATCAAGGAGGAACTCTTTCTGGAAGATATTGACAGTTTGCTCAACTCCGGCGAAGTGCCAAATCTGTTTGCAGCAGACGAAAAGGCAGAAATTACAGAGGTTGTTATCAGTGGCATTTTTATCAATGACCTCGCTATTACATTGTCAGCATTGCTGTTGTTGTTATAATAATGGATTGTAACAGCATTTACTGATAACCATAGAAACACCGAGGTTGCAATGAACAATGGACAGACGCGTCATTTCACAAGCATTCAATTCGAGATTGGAGTGTCACCTCTTCAACAATTCCTAATCTGTTCTGCCTTTTAAGCTTTCTTGTCTGCAACGAAATTTGTCTTTGAACTGCTCTCTCTTGTCTCTAAGGCCACCATTGGCTGTCGTCGATCTCTTATGTGACACAGAACTCTCGAAGGACATGGCTCTCTGCACATTGCTTTAGAGTGATACTTTAGATTTTTAGAAAGTTTGATTTTGCGATTAAAATGTCTCCTTCTCTCTGATCTCCATAATCTTAATCCTGATGCAGTTCTATCTCTTAAGCAGACACAGTATCCAGTGATCTGTGATTTCTTCCATTGCTTGACCTATTTATCTGGTTGCTGATAGGCTGTTCGTCCTGCGGCCCAAGCGGGTGATAAGAATGCCGAGTTCAGTCTTCTGGCACTCTACAGTTTCTTTGTGAATCGTTGTCGAGAGAATCTTCACGTCATCATTGCATTCAGTCCAATTGGAAACGCATTCCGCAATCGACTGCGACAGTATCCATCGCTCATCAACTGTTGCACGATAGACTGGTTCCAGGTCAGTCAAATCAAAGACTTAGACTGTTTCTTGAACTCGATTAATTTCAATATGCTGGTTACTGATCAGTGCTTCTGAAAATGTACCAATAGACTGGTTTCTGGTCAGTTAAGTCAAAGACGTATGATGGCTCTCTGCATCAGTAAATTTTAGTATGTGATGGTCGTCACTTTGGACAGAAGTTCCAACTGTGAACTACTAATGCAACAATACTCTTAAGTGAGAAAATATTTACGTCAAAATATCTGTAATCTTCCCCCCTAAAGCACCTCCCCACAGTGATCCCTAGATAGATAAAGGGGCATTGATCTTTACCCCATCATGTGCATTCGTTTCTATTATGTGGTTCTGTCATTGTTGTAGGCCTGGCCAGAGGAAGCACTGGAGCGAGTGGCCCATCATTACCTGGAGAAGGTGGATGTGTCCCAGGAATCGAAGACATCGACCGTTCTCATCTGTAAACACTTCCACACAAGTGCAGCTGAACTGTCAAAAAAGTCAGTCACTTTGTTGTCTCTCTTTTTATTTGAATTCACACTTAAATCAGATTATGAAAATACACTGTTTGAGATTGTACAGAATTGTTCAATAGAAGAAGAAGAAGAAGAGCAGTCCATTAATCTAGTCCTTGGCAGCCATTGCTATGAAGTGTTTGCAACTTCATTTTCTTAGTCTTGGCTTATTTATTTTTATTGTTTATTAATTAAATTTTTAACGTGTGCTAGGTCACTTCAAAATGGGAATCTGACATATGAGGGCAAGAGGCCAAAATTAAGACTGATGTTATTGCACCATGAATGTGTTTATGAGTAAGGTCAATTGAAGTATGTTCACTTAAAACTGTCATTGGCAAAATTTCCTTATGAATCCGATCAGGACTTGGTAATATGCATAATAGTTGATGCACATGGCAACATATTGGGTAATCCACCAATCAGGCGGATTTTAGATTGCAACTTAGATTTAGTTGCATAGCATTCTTATTAAATTTCTCTTTGATCGTCTCTCGTCTTGCCCTGTCTTTCTTTTCCATGTCTTGCTCTATGTTTGATATTTTCCTCTTCTATTCTTTGTTTGATCTAAACCAGGTTTCAATTTGAGACTGTTGCCTTTTCCGCTCTGTAACCTCCGTCACTTACTCTTTTTAAGGCAGCAGAGTTGTTGGATATTTTAGACCTAGCAGTTTATAGGGCGTTGGCCTTTCAAGTCATGAACTTGGTAGGTTTAGTCTGGCTTTATCTGTCTTTTTCCAGAATCTGACTGATTTGTGCAACCTTGTCTGGTCCTTGTCTAGTCTCATCTTATTAAGTGAAGCTTTACATGATATTAATTGACTTACAGTTTGATGGCTAACACACCTTGAAGTGTAGTTAAGAGACAACTTATTTTTACCAATTTGTCTTCTGAAAATGATTCTCGTGAATTTATTTCTCTGTCTTTCTGAGGACTTTCTAAAGCACAGTCTGCCTCTGTGGACTGTCCGGCACCAGCTACTACCCCAACCATACCTACCCACTACTCTCCCCGTCCCTACTCCCATGTCCACATAATCCTCCATTCCACAGCCTGATACACAAAACATTTATTTTTAACTGTGTTAATTCGATGTCTGTGCACCATTGGTGCGATTAGTAATTTGTTAATAAGGAATATACTTCTTCCTTATTTTTCTGTAGATATCTGAGTGTTTTGGGACGACATACGTACGTGACTCCGACATCCTACCTGGAGCTAATCAACGCCCTGAAGAATCTCATCACAGCCAAACAAGATTCCACGATGAAAGCCAAGAAGAGATATCTCGTCGGATTGGAGAAACTTGCTTTTGCTGCGTCACAGGTACATGCAGCTGCAGAAATATTTTAATGTGGAAATCATGTAAATGATATAGGATAAATATAGACATCTGATATAGCTTATTTTTCGCTGAATTGAAACCCTTTGAGCGAGATCCTCCACGCCAGTTAAGGTCCGTGTGAATGAACCATTCTGATCCAAGTTCCGATCTCTTGAATAAATCAGCACGGTCGGCGTCTGTGTTACTTTCTAACGCAGAGACGCATGAGATGAATCCCTAACCAATGTAGCTAATGATATGAATGCAATGTTATAGTATGAAGTGCATGGCTTAAAGTCTTCTTTGGTTAGTGTTCAAACAGTGAGAGTGGATTGCAAGCAATTAATCAATTTATTAGTCTTTTTTACTCTAATTCTTTTAGTTGTCCATCAATTCTTCAGAGAGATATGATGTCAGTGAAGTCGTCATAGAGTACTGATTGATACAGGTTGCATGTATTTGCATCTCTAGTGTTTGTTTGTACACGGATGCACTGTATTTATCCATGCTTTAGACGTTGTCGTTTTCTGTGAGGTATGACTGAAACATGTTTAAGGGTAACTATTTGGATTGGAGATATATAATTTGTCTGAATTAGGACCTAAGGCTGTAATGTAATGTAGAACTGCAATGTGATATCGGATTACAATCTTAATCACTCTTTGAATCAATGAGTTCTTGTCAATCGTCAATGATCAGACAATGGAGGATGTACGGAAAACTGCGGATGTTTCCTTAAGTTGAGCTAATGTATGTTGAGAGGTTACCTACTTTAACCTATGGGAATTGAATGCTCTTGCAATGTTTCACAACAGTGTTCATTATCTTGTCTTGGATACTTTAATTCCTCTTACCTCACCTTGAATTACCTTACCCTGACATTCCTTACCTTGACTTACCTTACCTTGACTTACCTTACCTTGACTTACCTTATCTCGACTTACCTTGCCTTGACTTACCTTTCCTTGACTTTCTTCACCTTGGCTTACCTTACCTTGACTTTTCATTTCCTTGGCTTACCATTCCTTGGCTTACTTCACCTGCGTTATCTTACCCTTTGTCTATGCTGATGTCCTATTGATTGAGTGTTGTCATTGTTGTTGTTGTGGTGTCATAGGTGTCCGTGATGCAGAGCCAGTTGGAGCAGATGCAGCCTCAGTTGGTGTTGGCTGCAGATGAGAATCAGAAGATGATGGTCATCATCGAAAGAGAGTCAAAGGAAGTGGAGACGACGAGTGAGAAGGTTCGATCGGAGGAAGCGACCGTCAACGAACAGGCGGACGTCTCCAAGGGACTGCGCGACGAATGCGAGGCCGACCTGGCAGAGGCCATTCCGGCGCTAGAGGCCGCTCTCGCCGCTCTCGACACACTCAAGGTCAGCATAATTTACTGAATACAATTACTCCAGTTACCCTAACTAAGACCACAGACATGGAAAGCACAAAAGGTCAGTTGCTAAGTCATTATGGTAAATAAACTGCAATTGAGAATTAACATCTCTCTGTTATCTATTATTATCTATTATTATTTGATCTTCTAATAATGTGGTCCTTGATGTGACTTATGTAGCCAATGTTATAAGCAAGTAATTTGGTTTGAGATTTCTTCTGCACCTCCACCATCTCTCTGGCCAACTTAGCTTATAATGAGTGCATTGATTGGTAGGAGGATGGGAGGGTGAGGGATGGGACTGGGAAACAACCCTCATGTGGCAAAGCCAAGAAATTGAAGTAGCACTTGATACCCATGGGGGTCTGAGGACTAGCTCAAGGCACTACTCTACATCTCTTCTTCTCTACTTCTCTCTTTCTCTTCTTCTTCTTCTTCTCTTCTTCTTCTTCTCTTCTTCTCTTCTTCTTTTCTTCTTCTTCTCTTCTTCTTCTTCTCTTCTTCTCTTCTTCTTTTCTTCTTCTTCTCTTCTTCTTCTTCTCTTCTTCTTCATCTCTTCTTTGACTCCTTCTTCTCTCCTTCTCTTCTTCTCTTCTTCTTCTTCTCTTCTTCTCTTCTGCCTCTTCTTCCTCTTCTCTTCTTCTTCTCTTCTTCTTCCCTTCTCCTCTTTTTCTTCTTCTTCTTCTTCCCTTATTCTCTTCTTCTTCTTCTTCTTCTTCTCTTTTTCTCTTTTTCTTCTTCTTCTTCTCTTCTTCTTCTCTTCTTCTCTTTTTCTTCTTCTTCTTCTCTTCTTCTCTTCTTCTTCCCTTCTTCTTCCCTTCTTCTTCTCTTCTTCTTCTTCTCTTCTTCTTCTCTTCTTCTTCCCTTCTTCTCTTCTTCTTCTTGTCTTCTTCTTTTCTTCGTCTTCTTCTCTTCTTCTTCTTCTCTTCTTCTTCATCTCTTCTTCGACTCCTTCTTCTCTCCTTCTCTTCTTCTCTTCTTCTTCCCTTCTTCTCTTTTTCTTCTTCTTCTTCTTCTCTTCTTCTTCCCTTCTTCTTCTCTTCTTCTTCCCTTCTTCTTCTCTTCTTCTCTTCTTCTTCCCTTCTTCTTCCCTTCTTCTTCTCTTCTTCTTCTTGTCTTCTTCTTTTCTTCTTCTTCTTCTCTTCTGCTTCTTCTTATCTTCTTCTTCATCTCTTCTTCTTCATCTCTTCTTCGACTCCTTCTTCTCTCCTTCTCTTCTTCACTTCTTCTTCCCTTCTTCTCTTTTTCTTCTTCTTCTTCTTCTCTTCTTCTCTTCTTCTTCCCTTCTTCTTCCCTTCTTCTTCTCTTCTTCTTGTCTTCTTCTTTTCTTCTTCTTCTTCTCTTCTTCTCTTCTTCTTCTTCTCTTCTTCTCTTCTTCTTCTTCTCTTCTTCTTCTTGTCTTCTTCTTGTCTTCTTCTTCTTCTCTTCTTCTTCTTTTCTTCTTCTTCATCTCTTCTTCGACTCCTTCTTCTCTCCTTCTCTTCTTCTCTTCTTCTTCCCTTCTTCTCTTTTTCTTCTTCTTCTTTTCTTCTTCTCTTCTTCTTCCCTTCTTCTTCCCTTCTTCTCTTCTTCTTCTTCTCTTCTTCTTCCCTTCTTCTTCCCTTCTTCTTCTCTTCTTCTTCTCTTCTTCTTCCCTTCTTCTCTTTTTCTTCTTCTTCTTTTCTTCTTCTCTTCTTCTTCCCTTCTTCTTCCCTTCTTCTCTTCTTCTTCTTCTTCTCTTCTTCTCTGCTTCTTCATCTCTTCTTCGACTCCTTCTTCTCTCCTTCTCTTCTTCTCTTCTTCTTCCCTTCTTCTCTTTTTCTTCTTCTTCTTCTTCTCTTCTTCTCTTCTTCTTCCCTTCTTCTTCCCTTCTTCTTCTCTTCTTCTTGTCTTCTTCTCTTCTTCTTCCCTTTTTCTCTTTTTCTTCTTCTTCTTCTTCTTCTCTTCTTCTTCTTCTCTTCTTCTCTTCTTCTTCCCTTCTTCTTCCCTTCTTCTTCTCTTCTTCTTCTCTTCTTCTTCTCTTCTTCTTCTCTTCTTCTTCCCTTCTTCTCTTTTTCTTCTTCTTCTTTTCTTCTTCTCTTCTTCTTCCCTTCTTCTTCCCTTCTTCTCTTCTTCTTCTTCTCTTCTTCTTCTTCTCTTCTTCTTCATCTCTTCTTCGACTCCTTCTTCTCTCCTTCTCTTCTTCTCTTCTTCTCTTCTTCTTCCCTTCTTCTCTTTTTCTTCTTCTTCTTCTTCTCTTCTTCTCTTCTTCTTCCCTTCTTCTTCCCTTCTTCTTTTCTTCTTCTTCTTCTCTTCTTCTCTTCTTCTTCTTCTCTTCTTCTTCTTGTCTTCTTCTTCTTCTTCTCTTCTTCTCTTCTTCTTCTTCTCTTCTTCTTCTTGTCTTCTTCTTTTCTTCTTCTTCTTCTCTTCTTCTTCTTCTCTTCTTCTTCATCTCTTCTTCGACTCCTTCTTCTCTCCTTCTCTTCTTCTCTTCTTCTTCCCTTCTTCTTTTTTTCTTCTTCTTCTTCTTCTCTTCTTCTCTTCTTCTTCTTCCCTTCTTCTTCTCTTCTTCTTGTCTTCTTCTCTTCTTCTTCCCTTTTTCTCTTTTTCTTCTTCTTCTTCTTCTTCTTCTCTTCTTCTTCTTCTCTTCTTCTCTTCTTCTCTTCTTCTTCCCTTCTTCTTCCCTTCTTCTTCTCTTCTTCTTCTCTTCTTCTTCTCTTCTTCTCATTTTCTTCTTCTTTTTCTCTTCTACTTCTTCTCTCCTTTTCTTCTTCCTCTTCTTCTTCTTCCCTTCTTCTTCCCTTCTTCTTCTCTTCTTCTTCTTGTCTTCTTCTTTTCTTCTTCTTCTTCTCTTCTTCTTCTTCTCTTCTTCTTCATCTCTTCTTCGACTCCTTCTCTCCTTCTCTTCTTCTTCTTCTCTTCTTCTCTTTTTCTTCTTCTTCTCTTCTGCTTCTTCTCTTCTTCTCTTCTTCTTCCCTTCTTCTTCCCTTCTTCTTCTCTTCTTCTTCTCTTCTTCTTCCCTTCTTCTCTTTTTCTTCTTCTTCTTCTTCTCTTCTTCTCTTCTTCTTCTTCTTCTCTTCTTCTCTTTTTCTTCTTCTTCTCTTCTACTTCTTCTCTCCTTCTCTTCTTCCTCTTCTTCTTCTTCCCTTCTTCTTCCCTTCTTCTTCTCTTCTTCTTCTTGTCTTTTTCTTTTCTTCTTCTTCTTCTTCTCTTCTTCTTCATCTCTTCTTCGACTCCTTCTTCTCTCCTTCTCTTCTTCTTCTTCCCTTCTTCTCTTTTTCTTCTTCTTCTTCTTCTCTTCTTCTTCTTCTCTTCTTCTCTTCTTCTTCTTGTCTTCTTCTTTTCTTCTTCTTCTCTTCTTCTTCTTCTCTTCTTCTTCATCTCTTCTTCGACTCCTTTTTCTCTCCTTCTCTTCTTGTCTTCTTCTTCTTCTCTTCTTCTTCTTCTCTCCTTCTCTCCTTCCTCTTCTTCTTCTTCTCTTCTTCTTCTCTTCTTCTCTTTTTCTTCTCTTCTTCTCTTTTTCTTATTCTTCTTCTTCTCTTCTTCTTCTCTTTTTCTTCTTCTCTTCTTCTCTTCTTCTTGTCTTCTTCTTCTCTTCTATTCTTTTCTTCTTCTCTTCTTCGCTATTCTACATACATGGATGCATTGCATCTCGTTCATCCAGCCATGCAAAACGGTTGATGTTGAGTATATTATGTTGAGTTTGGTTTCATTTGTTGTTTTAAGCCGGCAGACATAGCAATCGTTAAAGCGATGAAGAATCCTCCGTCTGGTGTTAAGCTCGTCATGGCTGCCGTCTGTGTCATGCGTGGCATCCATCCTGATCGCGTTCCAGACCCAGCAGGAACTGGCAGAAGGGTAAAACAACAAGTCATCTACTCAGCTTCTCTTTGGCCGTGGCTTTACAGGAGCACCATAGAAATTCAGTCATTTATTCATTCCGAAAATTTATATAGCACCCCTTCAAGAAACCTACTCAGAGGCACTTTCAGCCAAGACTTGAGGATATGGTAGAAGGCTGGCAGGTTGTTCCTAGGGAGTGTGCATAGCGCCAGTGGGAGCCCATTCCAAATGGATGGATTTATAACTGAGAAAGCTCGGTGCTGTTTGATCGAAGATTGAGCTCACAGGGCCAATAGCTGGACATTTGGGATGCATTAGTTGTTAGACACTGTGGGATATTTCGACCCAGGCATATACTCAACAACCAGTCTTATGCATCTCAAAACTCGACAACAACATAATATATCACTAGTAATGGTTTTTGAAGCAAAGATTCTGAGGTTCATACATTACAACACAATGCAATCGTATTGCGCTTCTTCCAAGGTTCCGAAGTGACCATAGTACAGAATATCAATGGTGTAGATTAATTGTGAGGGAATGACTTGTTCAAGAGTCCTTCAGGTAACTGCCTTGGGTGAGGCTCAAACTCCTACTCTCGGCATTACAGTCTGAGCGCTGAAACTAATGCAAGCTACTTAGCAATGTACCATTAAGTTAGGTCTATGAGGTTGAAATATGAAATTCTGAAACAGAGATTGAAAGAAAGAATGAAGAAATTGTTGATGAGACTCAACTCAAATACTGTTGATGATGAATAGTTGTCACATTTAACTTTCTTTCCATGTATTGAATATATTGTGATAATCAGAGATTGAACAAATCGTTGTTTTGCAGATTCTGGATTTCTGGGGTCCATCAAAGAAACTTCTGGGTGACATAGATTTCCTGAAGGAGTTGAAAGAATACCCAAAAGACAACATTCCAGTGAGTAGAACGACTTCCTATTAGTTGTTCTGATAGGTAGCTGAGTACAACAAGGCAAAATGCTGAACGGTCAGGTTGGGTCATGTGAAGGCAAGTCAAATCAGATCTTAGTATGGTTAGGTTTGGAGGCTAAGATGGATTTATTTTTGGTAAGTTGCGCAATGCGCATGCATGATATACTACTCCGTCGTCTTGAAATGTCCTTTGGTCCTAGCTCTTTTTAGCTCTTATTTGGTTTCACTCTTATCTTACTGATCGCACCCAAATGCATTGCATCCTAGGTAACTCCTGCGCCTCTTGGGTGCCTGTTAAATTGGGTTCCCTCAAGGGTCCGTACTGGGTCCTCTTCTTTGTGTCATGTTATCTCAGTCCATTCACTCTAGCACCTTCATGAGGTTCTTATAAGGCGCTATATAAATGGTCATATACATACATACTGTCCTTGGTCAATGATGATGATAATATGTGATCTGTGATTCGCTCAGGCGGACAGAATGTTGAAGATCCGAACGGAGTATCTTCCAAATCCGGACTTTGATCCAGCGAAGGTTTTGAACGCGTCATCTGCTGCTGAGGGTCTCTGTCGCTGGATCCTGGCTATGGAGATCTACGACCGAGTGGCAAAGGTTGTCGCTCCAAAGAAGGAGAAACTGGCAATCGCTGATGCAGAACTGGCACGAACGATGCATGAACTCAACCAGAAGAGAGAACAACTGCGCAAGATAGAGGAGAAGCTGGAAAACCTCAAGGTCAAGTTCCATGAGATGACGACCAACAAAGAGCAACTGGAATTTGAGGTAGATCTCCGTCGGATCTGTGCTCAGACTTATATTCTGGAGCACCACTGATGAGGTTTCTATTTGAAGTGGTGTTTTATTAATACCAGATTACAATCTATCTCTCTTTGCATCTATTCATACAAACCCTGGTCACATTCTAGGAAGTTTTCTTCTGCCGACAAATGCCTTGTGCCAGCACGCTCATAATGGGCGATATATTTCTATGCTGGTCAGCAACCGAGAGTCTTTGGAACAGATTGCTTGTCTTGAGTGTGTCATGGGTCACATAGGTCAACCTTTGTCCCAGCTCCAATACAAAACAAAATCCCTCTGAACTCCCAAGCAATGCTGAACTCCAGAGCCACTGCCACAAAAGCATGCGTTCAGATGATTAAGGCATATTTCGGTCTTTTATTAGTCTTTTTATAGTCATCATCATCACTATCACTGTAATAGTTTAAGTATTTGTTTCATTTAAATATAATGTTTCTAATCAGTTTTACTTATATATATAATCAACCGTTTTCAATTTGCCAATTACTTGATGCAACTTTATTTGCGTTGCTTTATGATTTGATCAGGTGGATAACTGTGGCAAGAAGTTGATCCGAGCAGAGAAGTTGATCGGTGGATTGGGAGGAGAGAAGTCTCGCTGGACAGAAGCCGCTAAGGATCTCCAGGTCGTCTATGACAATCTGCTTGGAGACATTCTCGTCTCGGCCGGAGTCATCGCTTATCTCGGTCCATTCACTCTCGCCTTTCGAGATCAATGCATGACCGATTGGGTCCAACTCTGTCAGGTGAGAAACAGTCTGATGAGGAGGAGAAGAAGAAAGAGGAAGAGGAGGAAGAGGAGGAGAAGAAAGAAGAGGAGGCCCTGTCCTTCTTAGCACTCTTATCAAATTGTATCAATGGCAATCAATCGATGGTCACTTTAGGCAAAGAAGAGAAGACACAGAGCAGTCCTTTAAGCTAGTCTTTTGTCAGACATGGATATCAAGTTCTAGCAACTTCGTTTTTTTCATTGCGCTGATACGAAAATAGAGTAAACAGTCTGGCTCTTGGAAACTTTATATAATATATTGATAGAACCAATGAAACCTTTTTTAGCTTGGATCAAGCAGTAAGTTATCTACACACTGGATATAATATTTGAGTATTTTGCAAATCTTAATAAAATCCTGTCTAGACAAGATTAACTGACATTAAATACATCATAAGTACAATCATGCATCCAGTTTGACTGAATGTTTGCCTTTGTTTTATCATCGTTTGTCGTGGCTAAAATGGGGAAATGCGGTTGATTTGTTCGTTTGCAGGAGAAGAAATTGCCGATGTCAGGTGAATATTCACTGATTAAGGCATTGGGAGAGCCAATCAAAATCCAGGCATGGAACATCGCAGGTCTTCCAAGGGATAGCTTCTCCATAGATAATGGAGTCATTGTCGCCAACTCCAGGAGATGGTAAGGGGTCTCACACTTCACCTGGATATGACTGCCAGATAATGGAGAAGAAAGGAGCATTTGAACCAATCTATCAATCAAACAATTGGTCAATCAATCAATCATTCAATGATCAATTGGTCAATCAACCATATGGTCAATCAGCCAAATTTCATCAACCAATTAGTCAATCAAATGATCTGTCAATCAATCAATCAGTCAAGCAGCTATACTGTCAACCAAACAGTCAGTCAGTCAATCAGCGAATCAATCAATCCACCAATCAACCAATCTGCCATTCAACAAATCTGCCAAGCAGCCAATATGTCAATAAAGTTATCTGTCAATCAATCTGTCAGTCTTCCAATCTGTTAGTCAAACAATCAGTCAATTCACCGATCTGTCAATCAGCCAAACAATCAACCAACCCTTGAAGCAAGTGTTCTGTCAATCAAAGTGAATCAATCAACCAACCTGTTGACTAATGAATCAGTCAACTGATGTGTTTAATCAAATACTCTGTCAATCAACCAATCTATCAATCAACCCATTTATTAATCAACTAATAAATCAGTCGACTAATCTGTCAATCAGCAAATCTATCATGCAGTTGATTTAAGAACTAGTTATTACTGTCTGTCTGTCTTCCTCTTTCTTTATGTAAAGTGTTAGATATTAATCACTGGATTTTTATATAGACACATTTTTCATGTGTTGTCAATGTGACATATCTGTATGTATGTATGTGTGTGTGTGTGGGTTGATCATAGGCCATTGATGATCGATCCTCAGGGTCAAGCAAATCGCTGGACAAAGAACATGGAGAAGGAGAACAAGTTGTCCATCATTAAACTCACGGACACAGACTTCATGCGCAAACTGGAGAACTCCATAACATTTGGAAATCCCGTTCTGATGGAAAACGTCGGAGAGGAACTGGATCCGTCTCTTGAGCCACTCCTTCTGAAACAGACATTCAAACAAAGTAGATGTTAATCTTACTCTATTTGCACAGCATAAATTGATTCTAATTAGTTTGCACTTGGTCCTTAATCAGAAATTGATCCTAATTAGTTACACTCGGTCCTCAATCAGAAATTGATCCTAATTAGTTACACTTGGTCCTCAATCAGAAATTGATCCTAATTAGTTACACTTGGTCCTCAATCAGAAATTGATCTTAATTAGTTACACTTGGTCCTTAATCAGAATTGATTCTAATTAGTTACACTTGGTCCTTAATCAGAAATTGATCCTAATTAGTTACACTTGGTCCTCAATCAGAAATTGATCCTAATTAGTTACACTTGGTCCTCAATCAGAAATTGATTCTAATTAGTTACACTTGGTCCTCAATCAGAAATTGATCCTAATTAGTTACACTTGGTCCTCAATCAGAAATTGATCTTAATTAGTTACACTTGGTCCTTAATCAGAATTGATTCTAATTAGTTACACTTGGTCCTTAATCAGAAATTGATCCTAATTAGTTACACTTGGTCCTCAATCAGAAATTGATCCTAATTAGTTACACTTGGTCCTCAATCAGAAATTGATTCTAATTAGTTACACTTGGTCCTCAATCAGAAATTGATCCTAATTAGTTACACTTGGTCCTCAATCAGAAATTGATCCTAATTAGTTACACTTGGTCCTCAATCAGAAATTGATTCTAATTAGTTACACTTGGTCCTTAATCAGAAATTGATTCTAATTAGTTTGCACTTGGTCCTTAATCAGAAATTGATTCTAATTAGTTACACTTGGTCCTCAATCAGAAATTGATCCTAATTAGTTACACTTGGTCCTCAATCCGAAATTGATCCTAATTAGTTACAATTGGTCCTTAATCAGAAATTGATCCTAATTAGTTACAATTGGTCCTCAATCCGAAATTGATTCTAATTAGTTACACTTGGTCCTCAATCAGAAATTGATTCTAATTAGTTACAATTGGTCCTTAATCAGAAATTGATCCTAATTAGTTACACTTGGTCCTCAATCAGAAATTGATCCTAATTAGTTACACTTGGTCCTCAATCAGAAATTGATCCTAATTAGTTACACTTGGTCCTCAATCAGAAATTGATTCTAATTAGTTACACTTGGTCCTCAATCAGAAATTGATCCTAATTAGTTACACTTGGTCCTCAATCAGAAATTGATCCTAATTAGTTACACTTGGTCCTCAATCAGAAATTGATTCTAATTAGTTACACTTGGTCCTTAATCAGAAATTGATTCTAATTAGTTTGCACTTGGTCCTTAATCAGAAATTGATTCTAATTAGTTACACTTGGTCCTCAATCAGAAATTGATCCTAATTAGTTACACTTGGTCCTCAATCCGAAATTGATCCTAATTAGTTACAATTGGTCCTTAATCAGAAATTGATCCTAATTAGTTACAATTGGTCCTCAATCCGAAATTGATCCTAATTAGTTACACTTGGTCCTCAATCAGAAATTGATTCTAATTAGTTACACTTGGTCCTCAATCAGAAATTGATTCTAATTAGTTACAATTGGTCCTTAATCAGAAATTGATCCTAATTAGTTACACTTGGTCCTCAATCAGAAATTGATCCTAATTAGTTACACTTGGTCCTCAATCAGAAATTGATTCTAATTAGTTACACTTGGTCCTCAATCAGAAATTGATCCTAATTAGTTACAATTCGTCCTCAATCAGAAATTAATCCTAATTAGTTACACTTGGTCCTCAATCAGAAATTGATCCTAATTAGTTACACTTGGTCCTCAATCAGAAATTGATTCTAATTAGTTACACTTGGTCCTTAATCAGAAATTGATTCTAATTAGTTTGCACTTGGTCCTTAATCAGAAATTGATTCTAATTAGTTACACTTGGTCCTCAATCAGAAATTGATCCTAATTAGTTACACTTGGTCCTCAATCCGAAATTGATCCTAATTAGTTACAATTGGTCCTTAATCAGAAATTGATCCTAATTAGTTACACTTGGTCCTCAATCAGAAATTGATTCTAATTAGTTACACTTGGTCCTCAATCAGAAATTGATTCTAATTAGTTACAATTGGTCCTTAATCAGAAATTGATCCTAATTAGTTACACTTGGTCCTCAATCAGAAATTGATCCTAATTAGTTACACTTGTCCTCAATCAGAAATTGATCCTAATTAGTTACACTTGGTCCTCAATCAGAAATTGATCCTAATTAGTTACAATTCGTCCTCAATCAGAAATTGATCCTAATTAGTTACACTTGGTCCTCAATCAGAAATTGATCCTAATTAGTTACACTTGGTCCTCAATCAGAAATTGATCCTAATTAGTTACAATTCGTCCTCAATCAGAAATTGATTCTAATTAGTTACACTTGGTCCTCAATCAGAAATTGATTCTAATTAGTTACACTTGGTCCTTAATCAGAAATTGATTCTAATTAGTTTGCACTTGGTCCTTAATCAGAAATTGATTCTAATTAGTTACACTCGGTCCTCAATCAGAAATTGATCCTAATTAGTTACACTTGGTCCTCAATCAGAAATTGATCCTAATTAGTTACACTTGGTCCTCAATCAGAAATTGATCCTAATTAGTTACACTTGGTCCTCAATCAGAAATTGATCCTAATTAGTTACACTTGGTCCTCAATCAGAAATTGATTCTAATTAGTTACACTTGGTCCTCAATCAGAAATTGATCCTAATTAGCTACACTTGGTCCTCAATCAGAAATTGATCCTAATTAGTTACACTTGGTCCTCAATCAGAAATTGATTCTAATTAGTTACACTTGGTCCTCAATCAGAAATTGATCCTAATTAGTTACACTTGGTCCTCAATCAGAAATTGATTCTAATTAGTTACACTTGGTCCTCAATCAGAAATTGATCCTAATTAGCTACACTTGGTCCTCAATCAGAAATTGATCCTAATTAGTTACACTTGGTCCTCAATCAGAAATTGATCCTAATTAGTTACACTTGGTCCTCAATCAGAAATTGATCCTAATTAGTTACACTTGGTCCTCAATCAGAAATTGATCTTAATTAGTTACACTTGGTCCTTAATCAGAATTGATTCTAATTAGTTACACTTGGTCCTTAATCAGAAATTGATCCTAATTAGTTACACTTGGTCCTCAATCAGAAATTGATCCTAATTAGTTACACTTGGTCCTCAATCAGAAATTGATTCTAATTAGTTACACTTGGTCCTCAATCAGAAATTGATCCTAATTAGTTACACTTGGTCCTCAATCAGAAATTGATCTTAATTAGTTACACTTGGTCCTTAATCAGAATTGATTCTAATTAGTTACACTTGGTCCTTAATCAGAAATTGATCCTAATTAGTTACACTTGGTCCTCAATCAGAAATTGATCCTAATTAGTTACACTTGGTCCTCAATCAGAAATTGATTCTAATTAGTTACACTTGGTCCTCAATCAGAAATTGATCCTAATTAGTTACACTTGGTCCTCAATCAGAAATTGATCCTAATTAGTTACACTTGGTCCTCAATCAGAAATTGATTCTAATTAGTTACACTTGGTCCTTAATCAGAAATTGATTCTAATTAGTTTGCACTTGGTCCTTAATCAGAAATTGATTCTAATTAGTTACACTTGGTCCTCAATCAGAAATTGATCCTAATTAGTTACACTTGGTCCTCAATCCGAAATTGATCCTAATTAGTTACAATTGGTCCTTAATCAGAAATTGATCCTAATTAGTTACAATTGGTCCTCAATCCGAAATTGATCCTAATTAGTTACACTTGGTCCTCAATCAGAAATTGATTCTAATTAGTTACACTTGGTCCTCAATCAGAAATTGATTCTAATTAGTTACAATTGGTCCTTAATCAGAAATTGATCCTAATTAGTTACACTTGGTCCTCAATCAGAAATTGATCCTAATTAGTTACACTTGGTCCTCAATCAGAAATTGATCCTAATTAGTTACACTTGGTCCTCAATCAGAAATTGATCCTAATTAGTTACAATTCGTCCTCAATCAGAAATTGATCCTAATTAGTTACACTTGGTCCTCAATCAGAAATTGATCCTAATTAGTTACACTTGGTCCTCAATCAGAAATTGATCCTAATTAGTTACAATTCGTCCTCAATCAGAAATTGATTCTAATTAGTTACACTTGGTCCTCAATCAGAAATTGATTCTAATTAGTTACACTTGGTCCTTAATCAGAAATTGATTCTAATTAGTTTGCACTTGGTCCTTAATCAGAAATTGATTCTAATTAGTTACACTCGGTCCTCAATCAGAAATTGATCCTAATTAGTTACACTTGGTCCTCAATCAGAAATTGATCCTAATTAGTTACACTTGGTCCTCAATCAGAAATTGATCCTAATTAGTTACACTTGGTCCTCAATCAGAAATTGATCCTAATTAGTTACACTTGGTCCTCAATCAGAAATTGATTCTAATTAGTTACACTTGGTCCTCAATCAGAAATTGATCCTAATTAGCTACACTTGGTCCTCAATCAGAAATTGATCCTAATTAGTTACACTTGGTCCTCAATCAGAAATTGATTCTAATTAGTTACACTTGGTCCTCAATCAGAAATTGATCCTAATTAGTTACACTTGGTCCTCAATCAGAAATTGATCCTAATTAGTTACACTTGGTCCTCAATCAGAAATTGATTCTAATTATTTTGCACTTTGTCCTCCTTAAGAGTTGTCGAGGTCTGCGCTACGGTTAGCGCATCTCTCCCAATCGACTCTGTCCATCGCCAGTTCCTCTGCCTCATTCCACATTATCTTGAGGCATCTCAAGTCAACTTTTGTGGTTTCTGACCCGTTTTTCTGTGCTTTGTCTCAGATGCTGCAACATGGAAGAAGATGTATTGTAAATAGGGCTGTTCATTTGGATTCTTTAAAAGACCTAATCCCCTCAAAAGTCAAAGTTCGTGGTTTTGTAGGTTTTCTACTTTTTTAAATGAAAAGTTCTAAATTTATTGGGATTTGTGATTTCTGGCATTTAAATGGCATTATTCACTCACTTTATTTGTCATTCGTAAGATTAAGTATTTGGGAAGTTTTTTTTATCTACTTCTCAGTCGTAATTTTGTGTCCAATGTTGGACCATCCATTTAAAAACCCAAAATACTTCAAAAATCTGAAAATCCTAAAAATTATCTTGAAATTGAATAGGTTTTTTTCAGCCCTGATTCTACATGACTGATATTACTGAGAATCTCTTTTTAAATTGTTTAGCCATATTGTCTGCCATAATTATGCACCTCAGTGATGTTATAATTATTTATTTTTAACTATGTCAAAATTGCCTACAATGCTTCTGTCTGAGATAAAAGATTGAAGCATAATAATGCATCAAGATTTTCTGCCAATGTTTTCATTTCTGCCAAGTAATTTTGTTGGATGTATGACTGCAGCTGGTGTCGAAATGATTCGTTTGGGGGAAAACATCATCGAGTACAGTCAGGAATTCCGTTTCTACATCACAACTAAACTGCGCAACCCCCACTACCTGCCAGAAGTCGCGACTAAGGTCACGCTGCTCAACTTCATGATCACCCCAGAGGGACTGGAGGACCAGTTGCTCGGAATTGTTGTCGCCAAAGAAAGGTTGACAATTATTCATTAGTGGCACAGTGGCCGATTGGTTAGAGCGGTCAGCTCGTAACGTTCAGTGTGTGCTGAGCGCGCCGGTTCGAGCCTCGTCCGAGGCGTCAGTCACTGTGTAGGGACCTTAAGCAAGTCCTTCACGCAACATTGCTCTGCAGTACAACTGCAATTGCGCCGTCGAGGCGTGTGTATGCACTTCTGAGCAAAAAATGTTGGAAGAAGGGCAGTATCAAATTTCGGAAATGGAAAATGAATGAAATTAGACATTTAAAACTCACTCTATTTTAATTGAATTATTGTTAATTGCACTAAATAAGTCACAGTGCAACAGAGACCACAAGCGTAACAGCCTTGACCAATTGACTACTCATACGTGTGTTTGTAATTTAATAAGTACCAAAGTGATAGTAGTAGTAATAATAATAATACTAATAATAAAAATAATAATAATATAATATCAGTATTAAAACCACAACAATGATATTTCCAGTTGTTTGAGTGTGTGAATTGTTTTGGCTTCTGATGTTTGGAATTGTTGCTTCGATGTTGCAATTCTGAAACATCAGTTGACAATTGCATTAACATCATCATCACTATCAAATTCATTTAATTTGTTTCAATTAAACTTTCTTAGACTACAATATTGTTGATTAGATTTTAATGAATTGTCATGAATTCTATTTGATTGGTTTGCTATTGATTAGATTTATTAGATTTTCTTGCATTAGATTTGATTAAATTTGGATTTGGATCCTTCTGTGTTGTTGTTGTTTTTGTGTCGATAAGACCGGAGTTGGAAGATGAGCGTCAGGCGTTGATTGTGACGAGTGCGAATAACAGGCGACAGTTGAAGGAGATTGAAGACAAGATCCTCTTCACTCTGTCTTCTTCCGAGGGAAACATCCTCGAGGATGAGACGGCCATTCAGATCCTAGACTCATCCAAGATTCTATCAGATGAAATCGCTAAGAAACAGAAGGTCACGCACACACACACGCCATCACAGTTTCATAATATCATATTATGAGGGTTCATGGAGATTACAATCTTGTCAATGATATAAATATGATGACGATTAAATGGTGATTATGTATATGGTGATTAGATGATGATTTTATAGTGAATAGATGATGATTGAATGACGTCCGGGGAGTCACTGTGTAGATACCTTGAGCAAGTCATTTGCGCACAATTGCTCTGCAGTAAAACTGCTTCTGCGCCGTCGAGGTATGCTTATGTACTTCTGAACAAAACATGCTGGCAGAACCGCAGTATCAAATTTCGGTAATAAATAAAAATAAGAAATGGTGACTTAATTAATTATGATTGGTTGCAGTTTCGATGTTATCGACACAAGAGAGTAGTAGAGCAATGATTGTGATGTTGAATGAATGTTTTCTGTAGATTGCAGAAGAGACTGAGAAGAAGATCGATGAATCTCGTCAGGGATATCAACCAATCGCAAAGCACTCTTCGATCCTATTCTTTTCAATATCTGATCTGCCAAACATTGATCCAATGTATCAGTATTCCCTCACTTGGTTCATCAATCTCTACGTCTTGTCCATACATGAAAGGTCAATTTAACGCCATTATTGTTTCCATCATTAAAACTCTATTACTATTATAGTAATAATAATGGCAGGACTTCGCCTAGGACTAGTGCTCTGTGCACCGCATCCATGTCAATGCGGGGAGAGCGTCGATCCAGGTGGACATCACGGTCTGGTCTGCAGAAGATCAATGGGAAGAGCAGCACAACACTGCCATAAATGAAATAATCTGGAGAGCTCTCTTGAAAGCGGACATTCCGAGCTCAAGAGAACCATCGGGACTGATCCGCACCGATGGCAAGAGACCAGATGGCGCCACATTATTCCCATGGGCGAGAGGCAGACACCTAGCATGGGACGCAACAGTCATTCACACATGCGCATCCTCTTATGTACATCTGACAGCATTAACAGCCGGTGGAGCAGCAGAACATGCCGCAGAACGAAAGTGCATCAAGTACTCATCCCTCCCCACCACGCATGATTTTGTGCCAGTGGCCATTGAATCACTGGGCCCCATAAATCGTACTGGAATGGAGTTTCTACAAGAGCTGGGCCGCTGTATGACACAGGCAACTGGAGACCCTCGCGAAACAACTCATCTTTTTCAACGTCTATCTATTTGTACACGACGTTTTAATGCAGTGGCATTCAGGGGCTCTTTTGTTCAGCCTGATGGGGACGAAAGCCTATAACAGTTATAATAATAATAATAATAATAATAATAAGAATAGTAATAACAATGATGGTGATTATTATTATTTTGATAGTAATAATAATAATAATTATTATTATTTTAATAATTATTGATATAATAATAATAATAATAATAATAATTTCAGAGATTCTCAGTTGCTGTCCAGTGCGAGAATGCCATCTGCTTTCCTTAGACATTACCATGCTTAATAAATAATAATTATAATAATACTAATAATTATAATAATGACAACAATTTACACAGTGTCATAACACAGCTAAGCCATTATAAGAAATCAATTAAACTTGATAAGGCGCCTCTTTAAGAAATCTACTCAGAGACATTCTCTGCGCTAACCTACATGATGTTAAAATATCATTTCAACGACTGTTTCAACAGTTTTAACAAAACAGTACACAGTAAGCTGAAAAGATTCACCAATAATGTTACTTCTATGTGTTTCTATGCAATGGCAATGGGATGATTTCCTAGATATGATGTATTTTAATCATGTGTTTTCTGTGTGATAGTGACAGAATGGGTTTCTGGATCTATGTGATTGAACCTTTTCGATATTTTATGTGAAATTCCAGCAACAAATCAAAGATCCTGGAGCGTCGAATTCGCAACCTATCGAATCATTTCACGTTCAGCCTCTACTGCAATGTCTGTCGGTCGCTCTTTGAAAAGGACAAACTGCTCTTTTCACTCGTTCTTTGTTCAAAACTTCTGCTGTAAGTTCAGAAAAGCTCATTAATGGATTCAGTGAAGTTTCTTCTCTTCTCTACCTATGTACATTGTTGATTGTGTCTCTGATGTCATTTCCTGTGTAGTTAGTTATTTTAAAATACTTTTCTTATTACTTAATTCCAATATTGATTCCCTGAATTCTAGCAACTGTAACAAATGTGGTCTGGTAAAATAATAAAATAAAATGCATTTGCAATAGTAATAAAATACTAGCTTCTCCTTGCATAAGTCTTTGCCCACTACTAGCTAGCTGACTGTGACAGTCACATTTGTCACTTTCTAGTATCTTAAGCATCTTTCTAGTATCTTAAGCATCTTTCTAGTATCTTAAGCATCTTTCTAGTGTCTTAAGCATCTTTCTAGTATCTTAAGCATCTTTCTAGTATCTTTCTAGTATCTTTCTAGCATCTTTCTAGTATCTTTCTAGTATCTTTCTAGTATCTTTCTAGTGTCTTTCTAGTATCTTTCTAGTATCTGTGAATGCAAACTTGTGTTATTAATACTCACCTTTTAACAGATTCTCAACAATGTGATAAGTAATTGTTTGTATACATCTACATATATGCAGATGCAGTTGCTTACACTTACATCCATAAATTGAATCAGTCGGTAACTGTTGTTTGTTGCATTTGTTACGTTTGCCAGTCGCTCCATTTGAAACTCTCTACCTTCTCATCTTCACAACTTTCATAGCAAGACTGTCTTTCTCTCTGAACCAAAAGCTTACCTCTTCCTGTCTACGTGTGGTTCTTATTTTGTCTCACTTCTAAGCATTGTAAGGAGGTCATTATCAAATGACATTTGCATTGTATTGTATGATAAGAGAACTTTTGAATCCTCTAGCTTCAATTAGATTTGATCTATTTCTTTTTAATCTGACATCTTTTCTGCTGCTACTTCTTCTTCGTCTGTTTCTCATTTTCATTTTCAAATGGCAGTTTCAGTAATAATCGTTTCTTGTCTTGTTTCAGCTTTACCTGGATTGCTGTAACTCGCTTCATTTCAATTTAACTCGGTGTGTGTGTGTGTGTTGCGTGTCGTTCTAAATGTCTCGCTGCGCTGTGTCTTGTTTTTTAGCAAAGTCGATCAGTTGCACATAAAATTATTTAATTTATTATTTTCTTTTTTTTCTTTTTGTCTGGATCTGTGTAATTATGTTCTCTTTGATTATTAGTTTTTTAAATATCTTTTCACAAGTCAATTGCTGCTTAATGTGTCACTGCTTATCGTTGTTGTCATGACGATGACAGTGTGTGTGGCTGTCATGTAAAGTAAGGGTTACTAATTAATAATAATAGTAAACAATTAACAGCTTCTGTAGCACCGGTGTATAATCCTCAAGGCTTCACAAATCGTCGAGTGAGAAATACAAAAACACAGGAAGTCAGTTGCCTGAAAGCCAGTGAGGTATGACTAGCATGTCTTGAGGCGCTTTTTATAGGAAGAGAGAGAATAATTGAAATTCTTGACAAACATTGCTTGATTTAAAAAACTCACTTCTCCAGCAACAATTAATCCTCAAAATAACTTCATCTTAATTTAAGCAGATTTGCCAAACTTTCGATCTCATCAGCTGCAGTCCTTCTTCAATTGTGTTTCCAAAGTTTATTCATTCATTCATTCATTCTGAGCATTTATATAGCACCCCTTCAAGAAACCTACTCATGAGCGTTTCCTGCCCAGCCACGACTAAAGAAAAAAGATGACGAGGTGCACGATGATCCAACGTTTGCAGGTTCATTTCAACTGACTGATCTCCATGGATTTTTCTCTCACTTTGGATTCTGATTTGCTGAGACAAAGTGTAATAGACTGACACTTCCATTCCTCTAATTCGCATTTCTGTGTGGTCCTACACATGTTAGAAATGTTTGTAATAATAATGGCACAGTCCTCTCCGTTCCTACCCAACATCCCATCAACGGCGTACTCGTTTTGTGCCTGGGATAGGGTGGGGAAGGGGGGCGCTGGTGTAGCTTATGTCTGTTGGTCTCTTTCTGTTCTGGTAGGGATTTGAACGTCTGATGGTCCAGAACACTCACACGCACTCTCAGTGTTGTCGATTCACTCTGAAGTAGATATGGGACAACAATAATCCAACGAATAGACAACCATTGTTTGTCTGTTGTATCTGTTGACAACCGTCTGTCACTTAACATCTACTCTGATCCTTTGGCAGCCAGATTAATGCCTCCTTCTGACTAGGCTTTTAGACGATTCCTCTGACTTGACTCAGCACTCATGAATCAGCTGGGTCCTTGATCTTGGCTATATTGAGGGGCGCTTTAGAAGTTGGGTATATGATCACAAGTGCAGAAGAGAGGAGATGCTGTTACTGAGTGGTACCTGTGATGGTCTTTGTAGGGCAAAGGGAGACTTGGTATTCGATGAGTTCATCTTCTTTCTGACCGGTGGAGTTGGTCTCCAGAACACGAAACCAAATCCAGACGGCAAATGGCTCTCCGACAAAAGCTGGGATGAAATCTGCAGACTCAGCAAACTTACGAATTCATTCAAACCTCTTGCGTGAGTTTCTCTTTACACTTGCTTGCACAGGCGTTTAGCTTATTGATTAGATGGCTGGCTAATTATATGAATTATTGATTAGATGACTGGCTGATTGGATGGATGGTTCATTAGATGACTGGCTTATTGGATGGATGGTTGATTGGATTATTGACTAATTAGATAATTGGCTGGTTTAGCTGACTGGCTGAAAATTGGATTGTTGAGCAATTGTAAGATTTGTGATGTTGTCATTTGTCTTGTGTTAGTATTATTGCAAAAGATAGCTTGTTTAAATAGTTAATTACTTTTTTTATCTACTTACTTAATCTCTGCTTACTCACCTGCTTACCTTGCTATCTACTTGCTTACCTATCTACTTGCCTGAGGTACATATATGACTGGATATCCAACTGGTTATAGACTTTGCCTTGTAAGGTGTGGAGTGTGGTTTTAATTACTCTATTGCTTCTCATGTGATGATGATTTGCTCAGTGATCATCTGAGAGATAACGTCTCCACCTGGCATCGCTATTACGACGAGAAGTCTCCTCATGATGCAGAGCTTCCATCTCCATGGAACTCCTCCCTCAACGACTTCCAGAAGATGATCGTCCTTCGCTGCCTCCGTCCGGATAAGGTCGTTCCGGCGGTGACCAACTACGTCACGGAAAAGCTAGGAAAGAACTTCGTGGAGCCTCCGCCATTTGATCTCGCGAAGTCGTTTGCCGATTCCAACTGCTGCGCTCCACTCATCTTCATCCTTTCTCCAGGAGCAGATCCCACAATGGCTCTGCTCAAGTTCGCAGAGGACAAGGGATTCGGAGGCGCAAGGTTCAACTCCATCTCACTTGGACAGGGACAGGTGAGCCAATGCCACCATGACTGGCTCTGTCTGTCTATCTGTCTGTCTGTCTGTCTGTCTGTCTGTGTGTCAAGCCCTTATGTCCCTTAGGCCAATCATGTGTTAATTATGCTTGTCAGTCAATGTGTGGATTGAAATGGATTGGTATTGATTGTGTTGGATTGAATTGGATTAAAGTGGATTGTGTTGGATTTAAATGGATTGTTTTGATTGTATTGGGTCGATGGATTGAAGTGGATTGTGTTGGATTGAAATAAATTGTTTTTTATTGTGTTGGAAGTGGATTGTGTTGAATTGAAGTGATTGCTTTTGATTGAAGTAGCATATATTGGATTGAAATGGATTGGTTTTGATTGTGCTGGATTGAAATGGATTGAGTTGGATTGACACGGATTGTTTTGGATTTAAATGGATTGTTTTGGATTGCAATGGATTGTTTTTGATTAAAATGGATTGTGTTGGAGTGAAATGGATTTTTTTATTTAAATGGATTGTGTTGGATTTAAATGGATTCCTTTTGATTGAAATGGATTATGCTGGATTGAAATGTATTGTTTTAAAATGAAATGGATTGTGTTGGATTGAAAATTGAATTTTTCAATTGAAATGGATTGTGTTGGATTGAAATGTATTGTTTTTGATTGAAATGGATTGAAATGGATTGTGTTAGATTGAAATGGATTGTTTGATTGAATTGGATTATGTCGGATTTAAATGGATTGTCACGGATTGTATTGGATTGTATTGGATTGTATTGGATTGTATTGGATTGTATTGGATTGTTGTTGTAGGGACCGATAGCAGCGAAGATGATAGCGCAGGCGAAGGAGGATGGTTGTTGGGTGATGCTACAGAACTGTCACCTGGCAGTGTCATGGATGCCATCGCTTGAGAAGATCTGTGAGGAACTGACCTTTGAAAACACCAACTCAGACTTTCGTCTCTGGCTCACCAGTTACCCATCTAACAAAGTAAGACCCTCCAGGTGATGATTGACTGAATCGATCGGAGGGTAGGGTTGGGTGGGTCGTTGGGTGATTAGCATTGGGTGGATGGTGTTGGGTGGTTGGCGTTTGGTAGAGTGACTGGGTGGTGCATGGTTGTCCAGGGTTGTTGGTATTGGTTTGGGAGGGTGGATGACTGAATGGATGAATGAATGGATAAATGGGTGGAAAGATCGATTTTGATTGCATTATTTAAATGTACTTTTTAAATGTTAAAGTTCAAAGTGAACGAAAATTTTAAATGTTAATTATGATTAATTATGCTTATATGAACGAGAATTAGATTAAGCTTGGTTTATATTTGCGATCGATTTGTTTGTTGCAATTGCAATTGTTTTGACAATGATTGTTTTGCAATGTTCCAGTTTCCAGTGACCGTTCTACAGAATGGAGTGAAGATGACGAATGAGCCTCCAACTGGTCTTCGCCAGAACCTTCTCCAGTCCTACCTCAATGATCCACTCAATGATCCAGGTTTCTTCGAGGGATGTCGTGGAAAGGAAGCGGTACGTATCTCAAGTGACGTATTCGCTATAAACAGTTGGAGGACTTTCATTTCATGCCATTCAGCATTACGCTACTTCTGTTGTTTTAAGGTCTGGAGTGGGATTTCACTGGCTCAACGTTCATTGCATAGGATTTATAATGACTATTTGCTACTTATTTGCTGTCTACTATTTGCTGACCATGTGATGATTATTTGCTGACTATATTCTGTCTACTCGCTGACTATAATTCATGCTAATTATTTTATGATTATCTCATGACTATCTGTTAATTATTTGTTGACTATCTGTTAATTATTTGCTCATTATTTGTTGACTATTTGCTGCTGATTTGTTGACCTGTCCAGGTGTTTGAGAAGCTCCTTTTTGGTCTCTGCTTTTTCCATGCACTCGTCCAGGAGAGGCGGAAATTTGGTCCACTCGGATGGAACATTCCGTACGGATTCAATGAGTCCGATCTGCGCATATCCGTTCGACAATTGCAGGTATTGTATTAATCAATCAATCAACAACCATTGACCCATCGCCAGTAGGTGTCTGATTGCTTTCTAAACACATCTCTCCAATCCTCTCTGTTCATTGTAGTATGACTCAACTCTTGGAGACTTTTTCACCTCATTCTTCAAAGGTAATCCATGAAAGCACTTATTTGAAAATACTCTATTCAAGTACTCTAGAAAAGCATTATGTGCACTCTATGTGAAAGTACTCTATGTAAAAGTACTCTTATGTGAAAGTACTCTATGAAGGTACTCCATGTGAAAACACTATGTAAAAGTACTGTATGAGGGCACTCTATGGGAAAATACTTTATGTGAAAGCATTCTATGTGAAAGTACTCTTTGAGGGCACTATATGTGAAAGTGCACTCTATGTGAAAGTACTCTATGTGAAAGCACTCTATGTGAAAGCATTCTATATGAAAGTACTCCATGTGAAAGTACTATTTGATGATTGGTTTCAATATGTCTGTGTCTTTGATTTTGATTCTAGATGTTTGTGACTGAATACTCTGAGGTTCCATTTGATGCGATCACTTACCTGACAGGCGAATGCAACTACGGCGGTCGAGTAACTGATGACTGGGACAGACGCTGTCTTCTGACGATCCTGGCAGATTTCTATAATCCAAAGATCATTGAAGATTCAAAGTATAAGTTCTCTGTCAGTGGAATCTACTTTGCTCCACCAAAAAGCACCTACGATGAATACGTGGAATTCGTTAAGGTTACAACAACTACTTTGGTTCTCATCAAACGGTTCTATTCGTTTCTCGGATTTATTTCATTTCTTTTCTTGTCTCTCAATTTGTTCTGATTGCACAGGGTGCTCTGTCTAAGTCTGACAGACTTAGAACAAACTGAGAGACAAGAAAAGAGTCTGTCTACTCTTACTCTCTCTCTCTCTCTTGCTCTTTCTGTGTCTCTGTCTCTCTCTCTGTGTCTCTGTCTGTCTGTCTCTCTCTCTGTGTGTCTCTCTCTGTGTGTCTCTCTCTCTCTCTCTCTGTCTCTCTCTCTGTCTCTCTCTGTCTCTGTCTCTCTGTCTATCTCTCTCTGTCTCTCTCTCTGTCTCTCTCTGTCTCTCTCTGTCTCTCTCTCTGTCTCTCTCTCTGTCTCTCTGACCCTCTCTCGTTTTGTCTCTGTATCTCT
>OY365820.1:21869019-21944754 GCA_959347315.1 Bimastos eiseni
GAATATGCAGGGAGTCACACGGAGGGAATTTAATGCCATCTAGTTACTTCACATGAATTCTCATTCTGAACCTGGGCTTCTATGCAATCTGTACCATGAGCTGCTTCTATTTTCACCAACTCAATTTCATAAACGATTGAAGACGATTCTTGCAAAGCTTCTAAAGCAGTACAATAATTATATTGACTGGTTGCTATCATTTAAACATCGACCGGATTGACATCCATTAGAGTCATTGAAGGTGATTGGGAGCCAAGAAGTGATGCATTTGAATCACAGACTCAAGCAATCATCTCCGTTCATTATCAGTCAATCAAAAACCATTGTGCAATCAATATGTGAGTGAGTTATTCTGTCAGTGATGAATTCATTCAATGGATGAATCAATGGATGAATGTGTGCTTACAGAGCCTTCCAATGGTCCAGCTGCCAGAAGTCTTTGGAATGCACGACAACGTTGACGTCTCAAAGGAACTTCAGGAGACAAGGCAGCTCTTTGACAGCGTTCTCTTGACACAGGGAAAAGTAGATGCAGGAGGACTTGGCAAAACAGATGACTCACTCTTCCAGATTGCCTCAGACATACTTACCAAGGTAAGAGTGTCTCTGACATACCAAGGTGATATAGCCTTGGATATACTGTATGTAAGATAGCTTTGGATATGCTTTACTTGCCAAGGTAAGTCTGTATCTGAATCTGAGATACTTCCAAAGGTATGATTATCTCTAGCATACCAAGGTAAGATAGCCTAGGATTTGCTAAACGTATAAGGATAAATCTGTCACCAAATCTTACATACTTACGAAGGTAAATGGCTTTGGTTATTCCATACTTGCAGAGATAAGCATGTCTCCCTCTTTGAGAAATTTACCAAGGTAAAATTGTTTCCAACACACCAACAAAGGTTCAACATAATATGAAACTCAGTGTGCACTGTGAGAGGTTATATTTATGGTGCTATACAACTATATAGATACACAATACCAAGGTAAGAGAATCTCAGACCAAGGTAAAACTGTATTGCTATACCAAAATGAGCTTCAAACGTACTTACCAAGGTAAGACCATCTCTCATATACTAAAATGAGATGGCCTGAAATGTATGTACCCAGATATGACTGTATCCAACTGTCACTCTGGACATTGGCGAGAATTATGCAAAGATAATTGGGGGTGTCAAACAACGAAACCCGACAACGCAAGGCAGATGTCAGAGCCGACTGCCCCTTCCATCTCTACGACCCACAGACAAGAAATTCATGAATCAGTTGAAGATTTGGTCTGGACCGGCTGGTTGACACGGATCATGAATAGGGGACAATTCCGATACGAATGGCACAACCCGCTAGGTGGTATAACGATAATAATGAAATTCGATCCCTGGGACCTGTTGCCCGTCTATGACACTGGCAAGGCCCAGCCATGACAGCCGCTAGTCAAACATTAACTGTACGCCCCTAGTGATTGACGTTATGCTAGGGACATGAAGATCCGACCAACCAGGTTTAGGAATTGTTTCAGCAGGTGATTTGTCGTCCAATAGAGATACGAGTTTTGCGTTTGGGAGGGCAAAGGAAATCACCTCTAGAAGGGTTCTTGTAGTGTAGCAAGGAAAGGAACAGGGACTTGTTTCGGCACTGGGGGAGACGTTAGATCGTTCTGACCATAAGGGTAATCAACGTAGTTGGGAATCCCATCTCCAACGTAGATCAGGGAAACATTTCTAAAAGACACTAATAACTCCAGTAAGTGTAGATAAGATGAGTGGTGTGTATATATATCATTAAATATACGTATTAAAACCATCCAGTGTGTCGTATTGCTGAGCTTGGTGATAGAAGAAAGAACCGGCGGTACTCTAGTCATCTAGAAGAAGGAGTTGGCGAGAGAGAAACCCACGACACCAACTCTGAAATACTTACCAATTGATATTATTGCATTTGATATATACAATGATAAGTATCACCACTCAGAGGCTACAATAACTATAAGATGTTAAGTTGCTGCAACTTTTGGAGTGGGTGAGGTATGTGATGTAAAACTTTT
This sequence comes from Bimastos eiseni, assembly GCA_959347315.1. NCBI lineage: Eukaryota > Metazoa > Annelida > Clitellata > Crassiclitellata > Lumbricidae > Bimastos > Bimastos eiseni. Next base: position 21,871,067 of record OY365820.1, read on the forward strand.
GGTTGTCATGAATTATTTCTTTATTTATTTTCAATGAACTTGTTATAGTGCCTCTTCAAGAAATCTACTCAGAGGCACTCTCTGCATTAGACTATATGATGTTAAGGGTCATTTCGACGAATGTTAAAACAAATTAGCAAAACAATGCTTATTTGTTTTAACATTCGTTGAAATGACATTTAACATCATAGTCTAATGCAGAGAATAAGCTATATGAGTCGCCAATGGCTGGCCCACACACAAGCGTGGAACCAGACCAACAGATTCCCATCAACAGATGGCTTGGATGTTCAGAGTCTCTGGGCCAGGAACAGTGGCAGATCGGTTAGAGCGGTCAGCCCATGACGTTCAGTGTGCGCTGAGCGAGCGGGTTCAAACCTCGTCCTGGGAGTCACTCTGTAGGGACCTTGAGCTAGTCCTTCGCGCACAATAGCTCTGCAGTACAACTGCAATTGCGCTGTCCGGATATTCACTGACGTTCATGCGGACATTCTAAGGGCTAAGTTTATACTGATATGTAATTTCCAAGATTTTAGGTGATGTAGACATAGGCCTAGATTGCAGTAATTCTTACTGTCAAATAGTAGGAAACTTCATAGTTATCTTGTCCCAATTTATGCTGTGGGTTCCTCTGACCTATTTGCATTTAGTCCTTACTCTGAGTTAATGACATTGGGTGAAGTGTGGGCTTAAGACTGTCTCTCACTGTCTCTGCCTATCAGAAATGCATAAAAACTTACCTGATTTTTGTCACATTTGTTCAGTTGCCTAAAGACTTTGATCTCGAGCAGGCTCTGATTAAGTACCCAGTGGTCTATCAGGAGTCGATGAACACAGTTCTTGTCCAGGAAATGGATCGATTCAACAGGTACTCTCACTCTGCTCAATACGTAATTTATTGACAGCTATTCACTAGTTCATTCATTCAATCAATTGTTTGTTCACTCATTTCGAATTGAAATATCATTTTGAGGCATTGGTAAGTTGTGAACGTAAAATGCGCTGCTTCCTTTAATTGGAATAATGCATCAGGCTGCAAGGCTGTGCCTTAGACTCTTCTACAGAGACCACATCACATCTGTTCTTCATCCTCTGCACTGGCTTCCTGTCTGTGAGCATATCTGCTACAAATTGGCAGTTTTTAAGTACAGAATACTCACACAGGTCATCTTCCCTCTTATTTGTCTTCCATGGTCTCATTTGAAAACTATGTTTTAAAGGTTGTTCCTCTTTTCGATAAGCCACTGCTGAAAGTATATAATTTCTAGTATTTCAAAGTATATCATTTCTAGTACAAGGTTGTTTTCGGCCTTCAGTCCCTCGTTCCTCTGGAACCCTCTACCTCCTCGTGTTTGCAACCCTCTCAATGAGTCCGTCTTTCTCTCTAAGCTGAAAACCTTTCAGTCTGCGTATAGCTCTCACTGGTTGCCTGACTTCAATGTACACTTCTGAACATTTATGTGTATTGTATTGTATTCAGAAAACAGATATCTCTTCTTGATCAAAGACTTACCACTGGACTATCGTGCGCCCTAATGAGAGTAATAGCAGTAACAATGATAATAATGATCAAAGTTATATTAATTATGCAAAATAACAATAGTTAAAGTTAACAATAGCACCCCTTGAAATATATAGATCCTCCAAATAAATTAAATAAATTGTAATAATACAAATCATTGGACTTCTTTGGCTTTCTTTTGATATTTGTTTAAGTCATCAGTCGATGATATTTACTGCTGTTTATTTAAGTCAAAAGCCAAGAGGGAATGTCTAAGACCTCAAAGTATTCTTAAATAATTTTGTTGTTAATATTATAGGTATTTACATATTGTCTTTTACATAAATATGGTTTATGTAACTGATTAAAATAGGATTTCTATCATAATCTGTTGATGTGAAATAAATTAAGAAGTATTTTGACAGTTGATTTGAATTTGACTTTTGTGACGTATAGATTGACGTCAGTTGTGCGAACAAGTCTACAGAATCTGAAGAAGGCAATTAAGGGTCAGGTCGTGATGTCGTCTGACCTAGAATCGCTGGCCAATAGTCTTCTGATAGGAAGGATTCCAGCAATGTGGGCAAAGAGGTCATATCCATCACTGAAACCACTCGGAAGCTACGTCAATGACCTCATCGAAAGACTTAAGTTCCTACAGGTAATGATATTAATAATAATAATAAATAAATAATAATGGTGAGTGTAATAATAATAGTTATAATAATATACAATAATTTGTAATAATGATGATAAATAATCATAATAATAATAGTAATGACAATGGTAAAATATAGTAATAATTGTTATAAATATAATAGAAATAATGATGATATTTATTAATAATAATCTTCACGTGATACTCTTCTTCTGCCTTTTTGATTGGTAGATCAATTGATTGGTTGAATGATATTCTGATTGATTTGTTGGTTGTATACAAATTGACTGATTGACTAAACATTTAACTTTTAGTTTGTCAGTCTTGTTCTTCAATTAGTCAATTAAGAAAACTGCAAATGAACTAATGAATGAATTAAGAGCCAGACAGACAGAATCAGCATCCTGTGCTGCCAGAGCCAGGCTCACACGCTCTACATTGACTACATTATTGATGAGGATGTGTGAATGAATGATTGTATTGACTTTTTGTTTATTGAGATCTATGACTGTTGGGATGTAGTCATTATCATCAGTCCATACTTCAGTTTGATTGGGCAATTAGACTTGACATAACGAGACAAGTGACCAGTCTGTCAAACACAGAGACAAATAAAGGCAGTGAAGATAGAGAGGAGAGAGGGATAAGAAATAGGAGAGAGGGAGGGAGAAAGAGAGATAAAGAGAGTGGCATACCCCTGTCTCTCCTATCTGGCCCTAACTGCAAACAGTTCCAGATAGTGTAGGTACCATCTGATGACGTCTTCTCGCTGGCGTCTATTAGCAAAAGCTACAAAGAACACAACAGTTGTGACAGATATCTTACATTACAACTCATACGTTTGTAGTAATGATCCAAAACTAACAACAGACAATCACTAGGTCGTTAGTCTATTGCCAATAAAGTATGTTATGGTTGATGTTGTAGAAATGGTATGTTGATGGGAAGCCCATCGTCTTCTGGGTGTCTGGCTTCTACTTCACTCAGGCATTCCTAACTGGAGTTCTTCAGAACTACGCTCGTAAATACACGATTCCAATCGATCTACTCGCCTTCGACTTTGAGGTTTGTCATTTCTGGCTCTAACCTAGTCAATTGAAATCATTGTCCATCCGTCCAAGAGTCACGTTATTCGTTTGTTCAGGCACTCATTCTTATTCAATCGTTCATTAACAAATCCTGATGCAGTTCATATGGAATTCTGTTGGTTTATTCATTCAGTAATTCATTGATTCAACATCTGCTGATTTCATGATTCTCTGATACCTTCCTTCTAAGATGTTGGCTACTGATTGTGTAGGGATCTTTCTATTGATAAAAATATTTATTGGCCTGGATGCCTATAACAAAGTCAGACATTGAGTAAAAATTATTCTCTAACACAAATGATTAGCAAACACATGTGCCAAAGAAAGACGTTGGATGTGAGTGAGACTAGGGAGAAATATTGTGATTTCATTATGAGCAGGTTTTGTGAAAACAACCACTAGACAAACAGACGGACATTATACTCTCTCTATTTGTCTGCCTGTCGGTTTTTGGTTTAGAATCATTACTATAGTTGCATGTAACTGTCTCATGTCTGATATATTCATTTGCAGCTTTTGAAGCAAGACACAAGTGATACGACCCCATCGGATGGTGCCTACATCTTTGGACTCTTTGCTGATGGAGCCAGATGGGACAGACAACAGTATGTCTGTCTGTCTGTCTGTCTCTCTCTGACCCCTCTGTCATGTCTGTATCTCTCTCTCTATGTCTCTGCCTGTCTGTTTGTCTCTGTTTAAGACATTTGCCTTCATATATCAAGTCTAAGCAGTTTAGATCACCAGCGCTTCATATGCATATAGGTAGCTGCCGTTAGGTCCACTCTAAGAGATTCTTCTTCATCTGTACTACGATCTAAATTACAAGCCTGGTTATAAATTTGGACCAGATCTCTGAATTTGAGCTGTTTGTCATCCATTCATTAAAAAAATAAGAATTATTTTGCATTAAATGCTTTTTTTTGTGCAAAAATAATTTTTGCGCATGTTAACGATGTGATCAAAGAATTCAAGTCTGCATCAATAAGCACGTTATATAAATACTTGTTTATTGATAAACATGGAATGTCACGCTGCAAACCATTGCAATATGTGAGTTGTTTAGTACCATAGTCTAATTCAGTTGAGTTTCAGATAATATTATTGTATATGCGAGACTTTGTTGGAGATTTGGAGAGTTTTGTAAACATTGCATCAGAAAACATGACCATGAAATGAGTGCATGTTAAGAGATAATAGTGTTTGTTTAATTTTTTCATTGATAATTTCTTTATTTTAGAGGTTTGTTGGCTGAACAACACCCTAAGATCCTCTACGACCCTCTGCCGATCATTTGGTTGAAGCCATCCAAGAAACTCGATATCAACGACCAAGTCAGTCTTCGCAATTGTTGTGCACATCTGTAAAACATGTTCATAACGTCATAACGTAACACTGTTCTATACACATCATGTGGAATTGTATTTTATTTAGTAATTTATAGAACGCTGCTCACAGCAGTAGTCATTCAGTGCAAGAATCCGAAGATAGAAAAAGGTTTTAAGGAGGGAGAGATGAGGGAAGAGACTTAGAGAGAATGGTACAACATATGGATGAGGGAAGGCATTCCATATGGAGAACACAATTTCTATATTAGGCCCTGTCACTTAAAAAGAGATTCATCAAAACTTAATTTAGCAACTGAGCTTGGTTAATTAGGTTCTGAATTCCTGATTCCACTTGTCAAGTCGCCGCTACAATGTAGTCATTTGTGGTGTCGTTAGGTGGCGCGGTACAAATGTCCCGTTTACAAGACGAGCGAAAGGCGTGGAACTCTGTCAACAACCGGACACTCGACCAACTTTGTTCTCGCTGTGCTTCTCGACACAGACAAAACGGTTGAACACTGGGTGAAACGAGGAACTGCTCTTCTCTGCCAACTGGACGACTAGCGACACCGGGTGTCTCATTAGTGATACATTTCTGTATCACCTCTGACATCTGGTGCTTGTTTTCATGACTAAAACTTACTTCTTATAAATTTATTTGCACTCGAAATTGATTTTGATTAAATTTAAAAGAACTTATCCTATAAATCATAATAATATGTTGCCAAAGTTTCAAACCCCATATTTTATAGGCATTTCTAAATTATACAATAACACTAGCTAGAAAATAAAATTCGTCATTGTTGAAATATTATTAACTAGTTATAGTCATAATAATTATTTTATTATAATGATAATAGTGGAAATAAGAATGGCAAAACTGATCTCACAGAATATTATTGTCAGATTTGCCATTGTTTTTAACACACTTACATTAAAATATTTTTTTACCCTCTGAAGATTTCCTTTGGGCAACAGCAATTTTTATTATAGCCTCATAGGTTTTAAATCTTTCAAACCCTGAGGTTTGTATCTTTTCTCCTCAAGTTAAAAATACTAATGCCTAAATTTTGTTACCTTACAAAATTTTTCTTTGAATTAACACTCTAGTTCTGAGTGACTGCCTGGTTTTAAATTATACAATAATTCGATGGTATTATTTATTTCTCTTATCTTATTGTCATTTTTGACGCAAGAAACTGTTATTGAGAACTGGAGATGATTTTATGTGTATTCTCTGATCTCAAAATTAAACTGATTTTAACAATGTCTTAGGCTGTTTATAGGCTACTTAATTACTTTACAATATTATACAACTAATTTGATACTGTACTCCCTCCATGTGATGTTCACAAGTAGACACTGAAGCAACAAGAAGAAAGATGGATAAAATTGTCAAAGTTTATTTTGGTGCTTAAATAGAATGGTCAAATCTCAAGCAAATCCGTATAAATGCACATCTTTTAGCACAATCAGTTTGAAAGAAATAAGTTGATCATTGTTGAATTTATACGATGGTTAGGTGATTGATAATTGATTGATGTACAGATACTTGGAAGTTGAAGGATGAATTAATTGACTCCCCTGATGGGCTGAGCGCATCTCAACTGCACAATGATGCTTTATAAATGTTTAATTACAATTTGAGATAGACTGTCTGAGTATATTTCAAAATCAATTGCCTTGCAAGGAACATCAAAACCAAACTTCACATTACTACTTTTAACAGTTTAAAATTGGTGCAAGATGATTGCTAAATTATATTTGACATTAAACTGTTTACAATTTAGAAAGAACAGTTCAAGGGTAGAAACCCAACAGGAACATAAATATGGTAGGATCATCTGGGCAATTGTAGAGATGGAGTGGCAATAACGAACAGTGTCTGGCAACTCATCTGGGCAATTGTAGAGATGGAGTGGCAATAACGAACAGTGTCTGGCAACTCATCTGGGCAATGTCAAGTGATGAAGCAGAACTAGAAAGAAAATGAGGCAGTAATAATGTCCAGCAGTGCCACAAGATGGCAAGATTAGTAGCAAAATGGAATGGCAATCAGTGAGTCACAAGTTTGATATAAATGCCACTGAAGTACCAACATTGTACCAGTACTAAGTAAAAAACAATCAAGTTTTAATATTTGCTTGTTTTATTAACGTTTTTCATCTTCTTCAGACATTGCTTCCTGTGTCTGTAACACACGGATCTCATTGATGTTGTGTAGAGTCAGTCAGAACACTGATAAGACTTCACTGCATCACAGTTCATCTCCCTCAATTGCTTTCCTTTCTTAGATCCAGATAGCTTCTGAGTGCAGTGCTGTCTATTATGTTCCATAAGCTCTGCACCATTTGCCTTCGTCTCTCCACAGTTACGACAGTTCAGCCAATCGCCTTCGATGTGACGCTCCATGTGCATCAACAGTTCGGACGAATCTTTGAATTCTCGATTGCACGCATTGCAAGTGCATCGGTCGTCACCAATGTGTGAGCCGAGATGCTCTTTGACATAGCTCTTGCTAGAGAAACTGCTCTTACATATTGCACAAGTGTATGGCTTTCCATTTGAATGCAGCATTTCGTGGACCATCATGTCGTGTTTCCGTGAAAATCTTCGACTGCACGTGTCGCATGTGAAGGGCTTTTTGGCATGAGACTTTGCATGAGCCTTAAGACCACAGGCATACTGGAATTGCAGAGGACAGACTGGGCAGCAAAAGTCGCTTCTGTCAGTCGCATCCAAGAGATGAGTCTTTAGGCGACACAGAAGGGAAAACTCTTTTCCACATCCTGGACACGAGAATGGATTATCGACAGAGTGTTGCTTCATGTGACTCTTCAGTCCATTCTGTTGGCGACTGCTGTAGTCACAGATCCTACACTGGAATGGTTTCTCCCCTGAGTGAATTCGTTCGTGCAACTGGAGGTGCTCCAGTCGCAGGAACTTCTTGCCACACATTGTACAACAGTGCGGTCGTTCTTGGGTGTGACATCGCATGTGCTTTCGTAAAGCGCCCGATCCGTTGAATTTTTTCCCGCACAGATCACATGCAAGCTCTCTTCTTCCACTCGTCTCTCCTTCCGCTCCTAGGATCTCGGACATAACGACCTCGTGGTGGTTGTTCAGGTGGCGGTTCATGTGAGTCTTGAGTTGAACCTCAGATGGGAAGCTCTCCTTGCACGGGATGCAGCCGAGGGGTTCCTTACTTACGTGGCTCTTCATTAGGTGCTGCTGAAGCTTGACTCTCTCGATGAATGGTCTTTGGCAGATTTCACAGTGCAGTGGCTCCTCGTGAAGTCTCTTGTGTGCCTCAAAGGATGACTCATCTGAAAAGAGTCTGAGGCACTGGGCACATTTACGAATGAGTCGATCAGCATCTGGTCTATGAGTTCGCGCGTGACGTAACATCTCGGACGACGTTCGCATCAGTTTGCCACAGAATTCACAGCAGTGTCGTCTATGTCGAAAGACAAATTCATTCTTTGCTGAACTTTGATTTGCTCGAAACTCATCTTCTGAAATTTTAAACAACGGCATTAAAGGAATGATCTGCCAATGAGTTTAGTCACGTCCTGCAGGCATTTTATTGAACTCATTGGCATCATTCAACTCATTTAACATGTGATAGAGACACTGAACATAAGTCTTGTGGTTGTTCTTTTGCTCATTCACACAGCTTTGACTGCTGTGTAACATGCATCTAAGGAAGAGTTGGTACTTTAACCAATGTAATATCACTTAAGGCCACTTAAGAAATCCTTTGCTTTTTTCGTGTTTTTCAACAGACTGTTTATTCATCCATCACACAGACTGTGACTCACTTCAACATCGATGACACTTGACCATTAACTTAATTAAACTTTGTGCATTATGCACCTGAAGTTTACAGAACAGTTTAGAATCAGATGCATTAAGAGATCTGCATTTGATTAAAAACGATTTTAAAATTATCATGAAGTTGCATGCTATGTTGTTTTAAAGGTGCTTATGTGAGAGGATAATCCAGGCTATAGCAGGACTTGTGTTCTTTTGGATTGGCCTTTGATGCCAGCAATTGAAAGAGGAACCGTCATGATTTTATTGCTGTGTGGTGATTCAATAAAACGGTTTCATTTAATCAATCAATCAATCAGACAAGTGTAACTCACTCAGTAAATCAACTTCATAGTCATTGTTATCAGCAGATTCTTTATTGCTAACTTCCATTGTCTCAGTAGAATTCACATCCATCAGCCCTTCACTCTGAGTGTTGCCAATGCCTCTTTCTGGAATATCACTTTTAGAGTCTCTTGTCATCTTCATATTTGAGTGTAAAAATTTCACTTTTTCACATCCTGAATCACCAACAACTTCTGCCTTTGAAATGTTAATGCCAAACAGCATCAAAGAACTTTCTTCTTGTTTAGTTTTGGTTTTCTCATTTAAGCCAACATCGCAGACATTTCTCGCGGATGCATCACATTCAGAAGATTGCAAAGATGTTCTTTTTGGATGGATTGCTACCACTCTATTTGTTTTAAAACTATTATCCAACTGTGTCATATCTGAACTCAGTGGAAAGTCCTTCAATTTGGTGATGTTTGCAGTTAGTTCTACCATCTCGGTTGTGATAGAGAACTTAAATGGTAAATTCTGGTCAACATCCGACAACAGTTTTGCAATCAGACTCTTGACATTGATGTATGAAGTTTCTGGCAAATTCGTTCTCAGTTCGTTGTTTCCATCAGATTTTTCACAGTTCACCCTGAAGCGGAAGTATTTCTCCAAAGATTCGAAGAAACATCCTTTCGCAAGTAATTCAATCAGTCGATCATCAGCCATTTTGTCTTTGGTTGTTAACAAAGCTTTGCATACCAATGGATAGATTTCACTGAAACACTTGGTTCGACCCTCTAATAGATTTACATCGCCTTCAGAATTGAAATCAAACTTCAGAAGTCTACTGAGATCTGGTAAATCATTGTCACCCGAGTGAAGTCCTTTTAATTCATTAAAATGATGTAAGGCAAGGTTTTTTAAATGACGGGTCTCTTTATCAACAAGCTGGCCTAGTTCATGGCAGTCATTTTGTTTTTGAACATCATCCTTTTGTTCAACGCACCACAGCTCTTTCTGAAGTCCATCGTATTGTTCCATGCACCCTTTCTCTTGCTGAACCCACTGCTGTCCATCATCGTGTATGCACCTCTTCCACCTTTGAAAACATTCAAAGACCTGTTGACGTTTAAGCAAAAACTGAATTCGCTTCGACTCTTTATCGCCCACTGTTAGAGTTAAGATTAACTCGTTCGCCTTCTCCCATTCGCCTTCAACTATTACTTGATGAAGATCTGCCAAGAAATACTCGGAATTCGTTGCACCACTCTCCTTCACTAAAGTCAACCCAGAAAGTGTCAGACGACGATTGAATAGAAATACTAAAATCCACTGTACGACATCTTTTTCGTCTAGATCAAATAACAAAGGGATCATTTCATCTGCACTTAACAGAAACCGTGCATTTACAATAAATAACAAATTTCAAATTCGCAGTTTCAACCTGCAAAATAATAATATATCACACATCAAGACAAGTAAATATTTATACCGGAAGTGTGTTCGATTGACGAAAATAGCAATGGATTCGAAACTAAAAACAATGAGTTTCATTTTGTGGCGCCATGCTCCGTTATCGTAACAACATCATTTAAGTTTCTATGAAATTTCAAGACGCGTCGCAATCCGTCGCATGTATCAGAGGAGCAGGAAGCAATTATTTAGGTTTCTGTTGAAAGCGTTATTATAATCATGGGCGTGTGAGGGGCGCCAACGGGCGCATGTGCGCCCCAATATATAATTATGTCACACATACATGTACGCCTAATTATGTGACGATATATTTTGGTCATTTGGTTATTGTGATTATTACATCACGATTTTAGGCATGATTATCAGAAAGACGTTAAATTCTTCAGATAGGCCTAAATATATTTCAAATTAATACAGGAAGCGTAATAAATTACTTTAGCATGCGAGCAGTGTACCGACCGTTAGGCCTATAATGCAAGTTAGACCTAATAGGCCTTCATGTACTATGTCTTTGTTGAAGCGTTTTTTTCGAATTGCTATGCACAGATTTCTCTCTTTGTAATATAGAAGTTTCCTCCTCAAAGTTCTACCCACACCTCAACGTACGTGGTGAAGGGGTGAAACAAAGGAGCAGAGGTAAGTAGTGGTAAGTAGTGGTGAAGGATTTGACCGAAGTAACACCTATAGGGTGCTTTGCGAGGTGGAAAGGCTGAGCAAGGACCCTGAAAAAGGCCGGCCATGAGAGGAAACGCGCCACCTCTGATACGGGAGAAGAAATTATCAGAGCAAGTCCCAAACCTGGAACTCCCCTTGGGCGAAGTTCGAGAGTTGAACGAATGGGTGCAGATAGGTCTACCGGTCTCTCAGTTAACAAAGAAAGAGACGAAAAAATCAAATGCAGAAGACAGAAAGGCGAATAAGTTCTGGAAATGGGGAAGTCGGGGATTAAGGTTGCATTGGACCAATGAAACAGACAGCAGCCTGGACGACCCTTTCGATTTGACGCAGCGCTCGTGAATTGGGGTTCCACAGCTTTCAAGGGGTGCTTTAGAAATTTGGAGATCACGATTACGACAGAAGCAGCGCAAGACAAGAAACTCTGGAGATAAGGTTTGCAGTGGACACATACGAGTCTACGACCTACGGAGCATTCATCGGTCTTAAATTGGTATCTGGAAACAGACATCAAGATCGCATTTCAGGTGGATGGGATGGGACTGCTTGTATCCGCGATGGTGAGGGGAGGTGATCACAGAACGGCCACAACAGAACCAAGGAATCCTTCTTGCCTGTTTAATTCAGAGCAGAATTCAGTGAGAATTTCAAGGAATGTCATGTATTGACAGACATTCCAAAGTTTTAGCTCAATGCGGCTAAGCCTAACATAGGCCTATTAAAAATTTAAATTCATATCTTTGCCTAAAAACTATGGGTTATCATCAAAATCTATTTATTTCCTTCTTTATTTAGACCTTTTCACCTGTAGGCTAAAGCCTGGAATAGAGATAAGCTGCTGTACATGTATTGCCACTAGCTTCTTTGAATCAAGTGAGTAGTAGGGAAGCCCGCTATCTGGCTCATTGACCATGATATTGGTCGATTCGCCCACCTAATAGGTTACAAAAACGTATTTTAAGCCTAGAACTCGGTTAAAAATAACCAATTCATACACAAACCTAAGACCTAGGTTAACATCAACCAATACGGTCTAATAGGTCCAAAAACACCGAGAAATTTCCAATAGTTTCGATGATGAGTCACAATTCATGCACAAACCTAAGGCCCTAGTCAAAACATCCACCAATCAGAGTTGTATGGTCTCGAGACAATGTCTCGGTCTCGAGACATCTCGATACAGTTTTTTAGTGTCTCGGTCTCGGTCTCAAGGTAGTGTCTCGAATTTTTAGAAACTGTCTTAAAGTGAATGTCTTGCTTTGTTTCGAACAAGCGGTCTCGATAAGTTTCGCGTGAACTGTCTTAAAATCTTGCGCGGCAATATAAAAACTGTTCTCAGGAATTGTTACTATATACATTATACGTTTCAAATTGAAATTACAAATAAACATTATTCCCGAAAACTGAATCATTAGCATTTTACAGCATTTTATATAGGATCACCTGTCTTTTACTGTCTCGTACTGTCTTGAATCTAGTGTCTTGGTCTCGGTCTTGGTACCTCAGGGGCCGTTTACATATTATATAGCGCTCAACGGGTAGGTGGGTGGATTACGGTTTTGTTAGCGGTATATTGCGTAGGGTGGGGGGTAGGTTGAAGATTTTGTTATATAACAAACTTTTTTCAGCTTATGCTATTTTGCCTGTTTGCCTGCCAATTGGAAATTCCATATACCACGGACCTTCATTGTTTAATCGAAGTTCACTATACGTTGTGAACCAAAACTAGCACCATTAGCTGTCACCTGGCATTCTTACTTATTATTTATAAATCCACTTTTAACAATTTCCTATTTACAATTTTAACAATTTCCTGTGCGTAGCTTTAATCGCTCTAAAATTCAATTCTGTGTGCTTTGTTCTGATTTTGGTTTAAATTAAAATTAATTCGCTTGAAACAATTATTTTGGTAGGTACGCATTATCATAATGTTTGATTTCGTTTTCTGTAGTATGTGTACATAGTTTATGTTTGCTTAAATACTCAATTGTATTTTTAGTATACACTCTGTATACAGCAAACGATATTAAATAGGTAGAGTTGTACCACAAAACTATCGATAAATACCTGACAGTGCAATATTAAAAGAAATCCATTCTGTGTGATACTGTAATACTAATTTCTAGTGCAAAAAGGAGGGAAACTAAAATAGTGCTTTTAAATACGTCACTACCACTTATTATCATGCTGTTTTAATAGGCCTACATGTAGATAAATGGTGACAATCGTCGACTACCCAATTAATTACAGTAATTAAAACAAGTGAATTTAGCGCCATTAAAAGTCCGAATATTAAGGTGCAGAGGAGCATGGATCCATACATCCGGTCTAATCATCATTGGCACGAGAAAGTAATCAATTTTAAGATAGCTTTTGTCACATAGCTAATTGGGTGTATGATGATTTTTTGCTACAGTTCATGAAATGGATAAAGGCAATTATCAGCTAAATGACTACTATTAAAGTGCTAACTAACATTGTATTGTTATAAAAGTTTCAAATTGTGCAATACAATTAGGTCGATTGTATGTCTTTTAACGTGCTTATAGACTGAGGTGGGTTAAGGGAGGGGAAGTAGGTAGCATATCTGTTATATAATATAGGGGTGGGGGTCACGGCTGCTGTTATATAACGTTATTAGGGATAGGGGGTGGGTCAAAAATTGGGATTTTATGCGTTATATAATATGTGACTGTCTCGGCCTCGGCACCTCACTGTCTCGGTCTCGTCTTGGTCTTGAAGTTTCAAGTCTTGCATACAACACTGCCACCAATAAATCAAAACTCAAGGGAATTTCCAATAGTTTCACCAAGTCAGCAGTTCCAAAAGAAAACTTACATAATGTAAAATGAATGAAAATATTTTCTCACAACAGTTTAAAGGAATGTCATCCCATTATAAAATGGAATACTCGAAGAAGACTGTGATCGAATTAAGAAATATTGCGAAACAGAAAGGTATTGTTGTTACGAAGTTACAGAAATTAACGAATACGTGCAGAGAATCATGAAAGAAAACGAGCATTATGATATGGTTAGCGAAGAATACAATATTAAGATAGAAGCAATCAGCAATACGTTGAAGACAGTTTTGCATATAGCGGAGAATTACATAGTTGATTTTTGGGCGTTGAACTCTATCGGGAAAGTCCTCGGTTTCGATAGACAAGCTTTCACTAAAGATAACGATGGTGTGAAATACCTGCAAACCGATGATGTATTTTCCAAGTACGGTTGGATCGTACCATTAAATGATAAGAGTGGAAAATCTACGGCTAGTGACTTCGTGAAAATATTCGAGAGCGGTAGAAGACCAGGAAAAGTATGGATTGATAAGGGTAAAGAATTTTATAATAAAGACGTTAAGAAATTAGTCGAGTTGTATTCTACGGAGAATGAAGAAAAGTCGTGCGTTGTTGAGCTTTGGAATAGAACAATGCGTGAAACAATGTTTATGTATTTTACAGCTAATTCAACTAGAAGATATATCGATGTGTTGGATGAAATGGTTAGTAATTATAATGAAACTAGGCATTCTTCCGTTAAAATGACACCCTCTAAAGCTAGTTCGAAAATGAATGAAAAGGCTGTATGGTTGAACTTAAATGGAAGTGAAATTCCAGAACCCATTAAGCCTAAGTTCTCGGTAGTCGATAAAACTAGAATAACGAAGAAGAAATATATATTTGAAAAAGGATATACCCCTAGATGGACTTAGGAAATGTTCACAATTGCACAAGTTCAGTATACGAATCCACCAACTTATAAGATTACTGATTATAATGGGGAGGAAATACAGGGCTCATTTTACGAACAGGAGCTACAGAAGACTACTCAAGAAATATTTAGAATAGAAAAGATTATCAGGAAACTAGGAAACAAGTCGCTGGTGAAATGGTTGGGTTGTCCTGAGTCATTTAATTCCTGGGTTGATAATGAAGACATGTTGACGATGTGATCATCGAAACTGCGGACTCAGTGAAACTATTGGAAATTCCCGTGACTTTTGACCTATGGTTGATGTTTTGACCTAGGTTTTAGGTTTGTGCATGAATTGTGACTCATCATCGAAACTATTGGAAATTTCCCGTACCTATTAGACTGCATTGGTTGATGTTTAACCTAGGTCTTAGGTTTGTGTATGAATTGGCAATTTTTTTAACCTAGTTATAGGTTAAAAATACGTTTTTGTAACCTATTAGGTGGGTGAATTGACCAATATTATGGTCAATGAGCCAGATAGAGGGATTCCCTACTGCTAATGTGATTCACTTCCGACAATAACACGATTGCGCTAAGGTCAAGCCAACACGTCGGCCATCGAAACGCGCTCAGGTTGGAACCCGATATAGGGACCGTCCATAAAATTTAATGACGTCACGCAATTTTCGATGAATTTTGACTCCCCTCTCTTCCTCACCACACGTCGTCACAAAAAGTCATAATCCCCTCATATACTGACGTCACAAAGCTCTGCTTCTCTCACGTAAAAACCAGATGTCAGGAATATAATCTTTATATTATATTTATAATTGTCTAATAATTATTGTGCGCTGTGCCAGTCAAACATCTACGTCGTTTGTTTACAGCATGGCGTTCTGTGAGTACAGAATAATAATACAATATCTTTGTAAAAATCTGAATTTCAGGCGAAGGAGGACGTTATGAACATACATTGCAACTAATAAATGATAAAATATTAGATATTATTCTCATTCAGCTGAAGTTTTATCTACATGTATTCCGTATCAACGCAATGCGCTTCTAGCTAGCGCCTTGTTCTTCTCGAATTGGTTAATCAAGGCGGCATTTAGAGATCTGGTAATCTTTTTTTTCGACTAAGCTAACTGCAGTAATGTGTCCCTTTCAGGTCGTATGTGAGAATGTGGTTCCTCTATTGATTCTATGATATGAACTCCTTTTCTCTTTTATATTTTAAAATCATTATGTTTTATCTGTTTTAATGTTTTCTCTTTGTAGCTTGACGAAGTCGAATCTGCAATCACTAGTCACAATTTATTCATTGACAATCTTTCAGACAGCGCCTGCAGTTAGGCCTACGTACATGTACAGGGTTGGCCAAAAAACGTAAACTCCTACGGTAATTTGCTAATATTTCAGCCAAAACTAGGAAATATTAAATGAAATTTTACAGGCTCAAACCCAATTCATATTTGCATATAACCGCCAAAATATACTAAAATATTTCAAACAGAACTAAAGTTATATCACTTTGAATGAATGCAAACACCGATTTTTGATGGTCAAAAAACATTTGACTCCGCAAAAAGTTTAAAAATGCGAATTTATGAAGCCACATTTCAAGCAGTTGTAATAAAACACACTTCATAGGCATTATTATTGAAAAAGAAATTGGAAATGATCGCATATGGAAATTACTAGACGTCATCTAGCTCGCAAGCAGTCAATTAAATTGGTGAATGAAAATGTTTTGTGATTAATCATTTTATGATGCATTTGTAACAAAATAAACATGGGCAAGGTGTCCTTGACAGATAAAGTGCCTATACAGACACTTCATGAATCATGAGCATGATCTTGGAGCCAAAACTGTAATCAATGCTCACTCTGAAATTATTGGGGCCAAGCACTTCAAAAATATGCGACCGCCTTGATGATTGGGTGTGGGCTTAATTAGGTTTGCCAACCGTACCGGACAGTCCTGGGATCGACCCAAGCCGTCCCGTGTCCCGGGCAATGCTTATTTTGTCCCGGAATAGGTAGGCTAAGTAACTGTATACATAACATTATGCGATTATTCAAATTCAAGCAACATTAGGAATACTGTAATGCAACCTCTTGACTCTCAGTGTTCATGATCTTTGCCGTTTCCAGGACAAGGAGCGTACTTATTGGGATGCGAAGGTTGTGGTCAGCGCGAATGGCCTTAAGCGTTTATGGGCCATATTTGACACCCTTTTTGGCCGGCGCTGGACAGACAGACGATGCTCCATCTTTCACAGCTGATGACTTTTAGCCTCCTTCGTCGCTAAGATCGCCGACATTTGACAGGACACCTCTGACTCAACCCCACCGGTTTTCCACCCTACTGACTACAGACTGTCTACCATGGTTCCCATTACCAATGCCGAACTACGCCTCATCATTCTCACCTCTCCACCAAAATCCTGTGAACCTGACTCTCTCCCGACGTTTCTGCTCCAGGATTTCGTCGACATTCTAGGCCTGCTTTCGCTTCTCGCTCTTCTCTGCAATCAATCCACCAAGGACGGAGCTCTACCGCTGTCGCAGAAGCGCTCAGTTGTGGTTCCTATCTTCAGTGGCACGTTTACCTATAGGAGCCCTAGGGGCCCCCAAATCTCAGGGGCACCCAAATGATGAAAACATTAAATACAAAATAACGTCTCAGGGGCTCTTAAATGACTGAAAATCTTTCATACAAGATAATATCTCAGAGGCCCCAACTGAATGGAAGCATTAAATACCAAAAAAACATATCAGGTAGTCCCTCCAAACGAAGGAACACATTAAATACAACATGACATCTCATGGGCCCCCAAATGAATTAAAGCATTTCATACAAAATAACATCTCAGGGGCGTCCAAATAAATGGAAACATTAAATACTAAATAACATATCAGGGAGCCCTCCAAACAAATGAAAACATTAAATACAACATGGCATCTCAGGGGCCCCCCAAACGAATTAAAACATTTAATGCAAAATAGCATCTCACGGCCCCCAAATGAATGAAAATCTTAAAATACAAAATAACATATCAGGGTGCTCCAAATGAATGAAAATATTAAATACAAAATAACAACATAGAGGTCCCTGAACCAATGAAAACTTTTCATACAAAATAACATGTTTCACGTTTGAAATACATTAGATAAAATAATTTATATTCTCTATTCACATGACAAGTGTATTGTGGTAATGCATAATTGCTATGTTGATGCGAATATCAATTGGCCCGATTAGCGGCGTTGGTAAGAGCGAAGGCTGCATGTTATGAGCCTGTTCGCCACCAGAAGCAGGCTCACTGTTTAATTTAGTGACATTTAAAAAAATTAAGTTGCGTATTTCGATATTTCATGTGATGACGTGACGTCACATATCTCAGACTCCCTCCCCTTCGTCACAAATCACACAGATGTATGACCCCTCCCACCCCTCCATTGGGTGCGCGACGTCATTTATAGACAGCCCCTCAGACTCAGTGTATAAATTCAGAGGCCCCAAAATGTTTGCGCCTAGGGCCCCGTTAGCTGTAAACGCGCCTCTGCCTATCTTCAAGCGCAATGAACTTGATTCAGCTGATCCCGTAAATTTTCGACTGATTGCAAATGTTACATTCATGTCGAAAATCATCGAAACTATTGCTTCCGCTGGGTCACCTTTACGCTTATGACGTTCAAGCATACGTGCGCTGCATGGCTTCAAATGCCTGTGCTGCTGTTCGGAAATGATCGAGTCAGACTCTGGCTGCCCTTGATAGGGCTGCCACGGGTATCCGGGTCCTCGCGAGTACCCGACTCCCAAAATTACTAGAGTAATTTTTTGTACTCCAGTACCCGCATTGCTTCCACTTACGATCAGAAAATTTCAATTTTGTGCTATATTTAATTTTTAAAAAAAGATTTCTGTTTCTTTGACTGTTCAGTGACTTGTTAGTTGCTACAAATTGGAGATTTGTCTTTCATTGAGCTTTCATTGGTTAGAACCTAAGCTGTGGTCTACAGAGTCTATCTATAGTCTACAGTATAGTAGAAGCCATGGTTGTTTTAAGCACTTCCAGTATTCA
The DNA here is from genome assembly GCA_959347315.1 of Bimastos eiseni. Taxonomy (NCBI): domain Eukaryota; kingdom Metazoa; phylum Annelida; class Clitellata; order Crassiclitellata; family Lumbricidae; genus Bimastos; species Bimastos eiseni. The sequence goes on from OY365820.1 coordinate 21,889,671, forward strand.
CGGGTACTCGAGTACCCGCTAAGCTACTCGACCGAGTACTCGACTCCAAAACTACTCAATAGCAGCCCTAGCCCTCGAAGCTTGGGTGGCGACAAACCGCCTGCGACTCAACTCATCAAAATCTTTCATTTCATAAGCCTTATTTTAGAACAGAAAGCGGTTTGTTTTTGTTGACCTACCTTGTTTTTTAAATGGATGTGAACAATGAACTGTATAAACAATTCATCATAGTGGGAGCTGGAAAATGTAGGAATGGGCTTGTTAGAGTTGGCAACCCTAGGTGGGCTGTGGAACGTCGTAAGGGCAGCGGAAGGCAGAAATCTATCCGCACACTAATAAATATTGAGCATGTTGACGACAAAATAGCACCATCAGAAATTATCTTGGCGAATTTCTGCAGAGTTGAAGAAGAATTGCTAAAGAAGATCTGAATCTCATCGCTTTTCGCCGTGACCCTTAGCAAATTATCGCCGATGCAATGGCCCCCAAAACTTGCCAAATAGACTCAGAATATGTGTGGCTAATATTATTGAGTCTTTGCTTAATTGATGCTGCTGATTTCTGTAATAAAATTGGTAACGAAGCAGCAGTCCATCTTATAGAGTAGGAAAGTCGAAGCACATGACATTTAACGAAGCAGACTGTATATCTTCAATGAGTCAAAGTGAAAACATAAAGCAGTCACGGTGTTGTTTATCTGAACTGCTTTACCCAGGACTTCTCTTCTCTGCTCACCAGCAGATCTGCGTCTCACGCACTGAAATCGTAAAGCTACCTATTATGTCGTCATTAGTTCACATCGGTGCACAATCTCCTGAAACCGGTCACGCTTTATCACGCAAGAGTAGACGATAAAGTTCTTTAACCGAAACATCTGGCTTTGTCGTTTATGGCTCTGTTTCCTGCACGATTCATTGAATTCATTGGCTTATAGACCATTGGCACGCACATGGCATATGAGCAAGCCAAAGATGCTTTGAGTGTTAAAGGTGTATGCTGTGTAATCTACGGCTGTGGCCTATAGAACAAGTGGCCGTGAGCATCAACAACGATGACGTAATACAAGGCAAGACATCTCATGAGAATAGTCTTCAGTTGCGCTGACAGGTAAAAGGTAAACATCGGTTGAAGTCTTCGAGCGATGTTTAAGATTTAAGATATCTTACACTTAAATGAATGAAAAAGAAGAGACAACCACGGTTATTCGGTAAGCGCGTTACTTAGCAATAATTAAAGTTGTAAATTTTTCGCGGTCATCGCGGGATTGGTAAAAATCGCGAATTTTAGAAACTGCCGCGATATTTAACATTTTACCGCTAATGGCCGAGAATTCGAAATTTCTCGATGTCATGTCGATGTTGATGGACCTCATCGTTCAGTCTGTACTCTGACGTTCTGCACTGTCTTTCGTGACCACCTGTGGTAGGCCTACATCCAGTTTATCGCATCCAACTGGTGTCTGATGATCTCTGTGCTGCTACTGATTCGCTGCAAGAACCAATATGCACAAGACTATGTAATGTCGTGTCGATACTTTTTCCACAAAGACAAACTATATGTGAGCGGCAGACAACAAATTTGGTGTGGCACAGTGGCCGATCGGTTAGAGCGGTCAGCTCGTAACGTTCAGTGTGTGCTGAGCGCGCGGGTTCGAGCCTTGTCCGGGGCGTCATTGTGTAGGGACCTTGAGCAAGTCCTTCGCGCACCATTGTTCTGCAGTACAACTGCAATTGCTCAATCGAGGCGTGTGTATGCACTTCTGAGCAAAAAATGTTGGAAGAAGGGCGGTATCAAATTTCGGAAATGAATGAATGAACAAAGGAGACATCCAAGTAAGAGATAGCCATGCAAGGTAGGGATTAGGGGGATGTATGCAGAAACATGCATGAGAGCCTGCAAGATAGGGATCGCCGTTGGATTGAATGTGAAAATCTACAATTCCAGTATGCCGGCAAACTCGCAATGACTTACGTTAGACTTGGATTATTATTATTGGTGGGTGACTGATTGGCGATTGACTGATTTATATTTACTAGTATATAGTGAGTCTAGTGACTGTTGATTTAGTCAAGTGACTGTTTGACATTGGCATACGCCACCCATTATTCATGAATGATTGTTCATTACAGTCAGTAATTACTTATTTATTGTGTTACAAATTTGACACAGCACACGCCGCAAATTCTGTGTTTAAATTTTTGACCGCGAGAAATGTACAGCCCTGGAAGTGCTTAAAGTGTAAAAAAAGAAGTGCCCGGACGCTAGTGTCAAAAAGTTAAGAATTAAAGATTGCAAAGGCAGATCACTAACACAAGTCGACGACAAATAAAGTTTCCAAACGCGCGGAGTGCCAAAACATTTTTTCTTCTCTATTTACAGAGAGTTGTGTCTCTTTGCAGAGGAACATGCTTTAGTCAATATTGAGCAGAAATTGATTTCAGTCCATATAGATTATAAAAAAGTTTTTCAAACAAAATGCACCTACAGGTAGTCTGATAGAGCAAAGCACCGAGAGATTTTGAAATAACTTCTGCCAGACAGTCTCTAAAGTTGATTTCCGGAGTCCTGATACATTTCTAGAATTGTGATCTCCTCCATTCTTTCTGTTCTCCAAATAGAGGGTGGGAATCGTGGGATGTCCTTTGTGCTTGTTTTCTGCCGTATAGCCTACCAAGGTCATCTCGGTTGATTTATATTTATTTTGCACCAAGTTGCTCCAGGTAAATAAAAATAAATCAAGTGTTCACACGGCTGATAGCACCAACAGATGGGAGTTTGAAATAATCACTTTATCAAAATTCTTAACATTGGACATTTTTAACCATCCATCTATTAATCTTTTCGAGTACATGATCTTTTCCAGAACGACAGCAAATCTGCCTCGTGGGTCAACTGGTCTTCTCAGTTTTTTTTATCACCAAATGTAGCAGACGCCGGAAGCGCATAAGACGAAAATTAATTAGATGAAAAGGTAACTACAACGTATGACACGAATGATAGACATCCATTATATACATGGGCTATACTTCAGTTAATAATAAAGTAGGCCAAATGAAAATATGATTTGCTTTGGAATAGTAAATAATTAAATGCTGTTGATAATAACGTACGTATTGCACTGTTGCACGGACGCTCATGGACGGCGTCCAGGCTCTGCTGACCAAATAAGTGGCAGGACAGTGTCCAGCCTCGAAAATAAGTGCCTGGACGTCGTTCATGACCGCCCTGGCACACTTTAAGCCCTAAGCTATAGCAATAATATGGTGACATTATTGGTCTTTTGTAGCTTTACATAACATAATCTTTATTACATCTATCAAGTAATGTTGACCTGAAGTAGAATGGGAATAGGAAATAGGAAATGCATGAATACAAAAGAGAACCTAAAGGGACCAAGGGAGCCCGCTATTAAAGACACGCCAAAATCATAAGACGGATTTCTAAGTTACGTAAGAGGCATGATACGCAGAAGCACAGATTTACTTAGTAAACATGCTTATACGCATGATGAAAAGCTCAACTAGTTAATTATGTTGCTCTTGACAGGGTCATGCAATAGCCTAGATAAATTGATGTCCTTGAATGAGATTATCTTTCTCTCTTTTCTTTTCCGTAATTCTTTGTTATTTCCTTTCTCTTATCTATAACGGTTACCCCTTTTTGCTCCTCTCCATTTTTATCTGGAAGAAATAGCTTATAAGAAATAATAAACGTTCGTAAATGGACTTTGAATAGGCTTACTACGAGAATCGGCCTACTAACCTTTTTCAGTGTCGCAGGTAGTGAGTTCTAAGTATAGGCCTAACATTTTTAAAGGAAAACCCACGGGAGTTAGTGTGGAAACGTATAGGCTAGATCTGAAGTTTGCCCGATCTTTTGAATGATTGGGAAGTTCGGAATTTGTTTGAAAATAAAGAATAAAATTAAAGAGAGCAGATTAGCTTTAAATTAATAGATGAAGATGGTAACTTCTAAGTTTTTTTTTATTTGATCAACTTTTAGGACTTAAAACCGACTACACAGATTTGCAAATGGGATAGATATAATTCCAGATATAACGTTTATGACCCTTTCTGGAGAAGAGTCAAACCAATGAGACGTGAAGAACAATTTGAGGTCCATGTCGTAATTTTGTTGTAAGCTTAGTAAGATACATAGGCCTTTAAGGATAATTATGTGAGTAATAAAATTAATACGGTTGCCAACTGGGTAATAGATGTACTGTTTTAGATGAAATTCCTATATTTTTTAGCAATTTTTTTCGAAATAAAAGAGATAGGGTCAGCACACGTCAGGTGTAGTCAAGAAGAATACCTAGAAATTTCACGCAAGTCTCTTGGGAAAAGTTCTCTATATTAATATTGACAGACTCCGATTTTGTGACAAGGTTTTTACGATGGGAACTAAATAGAATATTTTGAATTTGAATTTTATATGAATTTAATATAGGGCCCCTTCAAGACGACTGCTCAGAGGCACTCCAGATCCAGGCCCAATATTCCATGCTTTATTCGGGACTCACTTCATCGTAGAGTAATGGTGAACACACTGGGGCGCAGGGTTGAGGAACTGGGTTCGAGACCGATATCCCCGTAGGGTTGACCAGTCCCTCCTTTGCTAGGTGGCGGCGATTCTTAAAATGAGATGCATAGCGTAATGATCGCCTTGCATAGCTGCCGACAGTTAAATTCGACTCCTGTAATAATTTGTCATCATTCGTTCATAGACCTACTGCTTATTATTATACTGCGGTATGTCAGTTTGAAATTAAACGAATATTATTATTATTATTATTATTATTATTATTATTATTTATGCACAACTGCCTAGTTGGAGGAGTGGCTCGATCCGACCTGCCTGAGGCGTTTCTGCACTTTGGTGCCCTCTTTACCAGTAAGGGCCTCCTTGCGACCTTCCTATCGCGGCCTTCTTGTTGTTCCGTGCATACGCTCTGGGGGCCCAGTCTGATTGCTTCTCCTATATTGGCCCTTCAGCTTGGAACTGTCTTCCACAGTCCATGCGCCTGGAATTACTGACCCTCTCATCTTGCCAGTTTCGGAGACGCCTTAAGACTTTTTTCTGTTCCTTTTCGAATGCACAGACGCCCGTTGAGAGCGCTGCTGTTTCGAGCGGCGCTATGTAAATGCTTGATTACATTACATTACATAAAATTGTTTTAAATCAGATTAAGACTCAGTGAAGTCTTGCAGCTCAAGTAAACGATACAATGTATTCGAAGAAGTATTTATCTTCTATTAATACAGCTGCTATGATATTCTACGTAGCATTCCTAAACCAGAATCTATCAATAAAGTCCAAGTGTTTCATGCTTATTAATACCAATCTAACTTTCAAGGAGACAGACTTACGTGAACGCAGATGTTGGTTGTTTGTCCATGCAAGTTATCTTCGTAATCGCCGCAAAGTCAATGTTGAGTCACCGCATCTGAGATATTTGTTGGGTATTTCTTGAAATTTGATATCGTCCTTCTTCCAGCATCTTTTGCTCAGAAGCGAACGCCTCGACGGCTAATGTGGATGGTGTTGAAGTTGAAACGATGTGGCTGAATCATGAACAACTGACGGAGATATATGGGCTGTGATGATTGCAATGTGTTGTAGGGGAGTGAAATGACCTCTTGTATTCATTCCGTTCAGGTATTTTGAGCCAGTGTACTGCAGAGCAATCGTGCCTGAAGGACTTGCTCAAGATCCCCACACAGGGACTGACGCCTCGGACGAGGGTCGAACCCGCACATTCAGTACACACTGAGTGTTACTGGTAAGGCTGTCAACGGGTGTACCCGGGTACCCGCCCGAGGCTGACTATCCTGGTTATGAAATCGGGTTTCGGGTATCTGAAATTCCGTCAAAATGTGTGATATTCTGTTGGTCATATCGGCCAACTGCCCGGGCAATGAAATTGATTCTCGGGTGCCCGACATTTCGAAAAACTGCGCAATTCCCTACATTTCCGAACAAAATATCCGTGCGGTCGGGTACCTGGGTAACCGACCGCCCGGATCGACGGGTACCCGGGTCGCGATTTCAATACTTTTTGACAGCCCTAGTTACGGGTCGCCCGGTCTATAACCGGTCAGCCACCGGTGCCACACATCTTGTGTTGATACTGAATCCGGTCTCTTTTGCGTAGTTCGACTCTTCATCGAAATGCATTCACAACTATTTCTAAGATTCAACTTATGTTGCGACCAATGTTCAACTTACGTTCAACGTTCAATGATAATAATCTTGAATTAAGTAATTTATTTAAAAAATGTTTTCTCTGTGTATCCCACAGCACAGGGTAATGTGTTTGCAAACCATTATGATGTACTAATTGAAGCGATGTAATGAAAATTAACGGCTTAAGCCATGAAAAACGGTTCACTGTTGATGATGTTCAGGTCCGGTGATTCCGCACTCGTCATCTGTATTGTCCAGATTTCGACACATGCAAGGTAGGCTACTTGTGATCACTTCTCAATATCTATGGTAGCATGTTAGGAAAGGTATGTTAGCGGAGACTGCATGTACAGGTGGATTGCTTTGGGCTTTGAGATTTTTGTACCTTAAAAATTTATCCATTCAGCTAGATATAGACTTTTCAGAGATTTCTGCTGCTCATCCAGCCAACTCAACACTAACGGTACACAATCGGCGAAAGGGTGAGACGGCCAAGGAGAGAACAGGGCATCTGCTCTCAGAATAATTTATGCCGAGGCTAGGAAGTAGGAAATGACGTCTCTACCCTTTCATTCCTATGGATTTCTTACGGCAACGTTCTCTGTCATCTTCTTCAGCCGATTACACAGCTAGCGACGCCTAATGTCTGTGAGCAAGAAATGTGCAGGTGGATGATGACATTTGGATGAATATTATTTTCATTGATGTTTTCTTTCTCATCGCAAAGGCCTACGTCAATTATTCGCCTTATTTTTTTGGAGCATTGCGTCCTTTTCTCTTTCATTCTTTTAAAATTCTACAAACTTAGTCACGTCAAGTTTATGTTTTTTCCCTCAATTATGCTTTACGCTGTAGACGCAGTACAAGGCAATATAAAGTTGCCCAAAGAGGATCGACGAAAGGGCAATTTGACCTTAACCCACAACATCCCTCAGATAACAGGCTATTGAGCTGTCATTCACAAAGACGATTTGATCCAACGATGCCTACTTAAAAGCAGTGAAAGAGCAAGTAAGTGAGAAAGTGAGCGAGTAGATCAGTAAGGATTTCTTTGGCCATGCAACTACAACAAGCTACTCTATAGGTACTAGTCCTGACAAGCGCCTGCAGTGCATGGATGCCGACCTTCATCTTTGTATCATTACATTTTCGGCACGAAAATCGGAAAAAATTACTATCTGGCAATTACAACCAACATTAACTAAAGGTAGGCCTACACCTGTTCACAAAGATGGCATCCGTTTCACTTATAAACACAGGATTTCCTATCGTTTACCTATTACGTATAATATTGGATCGTGCACGTAGGTCTAATTATTACATGACCTTAGAATTTTGTTGGATGTAACTTGAACAAACCAAGCCGTTTAGTTTTACGCAATATAGGCCGTGTTCGTTCTTTACATTCCTAGGATGACAATGAATGCAATTTGAGAACAAAATTCTAAAAGTCTGTGAAGGTTCTCTGATACGCCTACAACTGGCCGTAACAAGTCTCTAGATAACGAATCTCTAGCAGATAAGTGTTTCCCAAAATGTGGGTCGCGAGTCTCGAGACCCAAACTTAGTCCAAAGCTCTCGCAATTTTGGAAGCAGCAACATTTGGCTGGGTATAAAAACAGATATAAAACAGTTGTCAGAGTTGAGCGTGTTTAGGCCTATATGAACAAAACAACAACAACAACCATATTTTAGCGAGATTATTAAGATAATCTGCTACATTTATTTAAATATCAACAACTTAATGTTAAACAAACTTTTGCATTTGCAAAATTCAAACATAGACATGCATAGATTTGTGTTGCGAGATCAGAAGCCGTTGCCATTTCTGAATATTCATAGATTGACTAAATGTCGCATGATGACTTGAATTCAACCCTACTGATTATCGATCGCAAAGCGTAAATATTTTGCATTCGTATGTATACATTTATGTATGTATGTATGTATGTATGTATGTATGTATGTATGTATGTATGTATGTATATGTGCGTTGTTGTTGGATTCAGCTAGTTTATGGTCCCGAGTTCTAGCGAATCAAACATAAAACTCTATGCTAAATTTAAAAGCTATATTTAAGCACAAGTATTTACAGTTATTAACAAAAGAAAAATCATAATACCGTACAAAACCGAAGGTCACTTTCTCCACAACGAAGTCACGAGTCAACCGAAACAGCAGACTCGTGACTTTAGCAAATACACCACGAACGCTCGACAACAAAAGTGAATGTTTCACCTGGGTCTCAGGATACCCAACACAACACCAAACCTTAACACTCAAACCGTAAAACTCAAACGACAGACCTGGCCTCTGCACAACGGGTGCTCTCTATAAGAAATGGACCAGTCTGCGAACACACCTTGTCCTAACCTTCTAATATACCTTCTGACCTTCCTTCACCAGAAGTACCTAACCGTACCTATCTGTCTAGTTACTACCATGGCAGCTCAGTTGTACTATGCGAGTATACAACATCTCCCCACTCTACTGCGAGAGGAAATATATAATTTCCGACGAACTCAAAAAAACATCACGTACCTATTCACAACAAGGCATTCAACGCATAGTCAACGAAATACCTAAAAGAAATACAATCTTAACTATGCCCACTGCAGGTGTACATATTCATCAATATTAAGACATATTCACAACCGCTATTGAACACAATATTAGCAACTCATATTGCACAGCGATGAATCGAACCATGTTCCTAACGCAGATTCGCCCTGACTAACATCAAACTGCCCTAACTCAGATTCGCACATCTAACAGAATTTCTCTATCGTAGTTGCTCCGTCACTAACACAAGACCATTCCTAACTTCGTTTGTGGAGTATCGCACGAAAATTTCGTAAACTCATTCTTATACCGAATCGGTCGATATCACCTCACTTAACTGGGACGACTTCACAGATCCGGGAGGAAATTGAGACGTCCCGGCCGATGCCGGACTTCAAAGCTGAACTGCTGCAACTCCAGGCTTCAGCGTAGCAATTTCTGATTATAATTCACCATAGAATTAATAAATTGCAGTGGACTATGGTGAGAATAAACGACGACTTGCGACGACTAAAATAGACACTGAACTCGCGTACAGCGATCATCAGCGCCAAGGCCTCTTTCTCAACCGTTGAGTAGTTGATTTCAGGCGATTTGAGATTCCGACTCAAAAAACAGACCGGATGCTCGACGTCGTCCACGACCCGAAATAAGCACGCCCCAACACAAAAGTGCGAAGCGTCCACAGCCAAACAGGAAGGTTTAGAATAATCAGGAGGCAGCAGTATTGGACTAGAAGCTAAACGAGATTTTAAATCCACAAACGCCTTCTGTGCCTGATCAGACCAAAGACATTTTCTATTCTTTTTCAGTAACTCTGTAAGAGGTAACGTTAATTCTGAAAAATGCTGTAAATAGCGCCTGTAGTAACCTGCTGCGCCCAAAAGTGCCTGAACTTGCTTCTTATTCACCGGCGTTGGAAACTCTATTAAAGCTTGCACTTTCTGCGCCCGTGGCTGAACCGAATTCCACTCAATTCTATGCCTCAGAGAGTCTATCTGAACATTCGCAAACTCACACTTCCGTAAATTCAATGTTAAACCCGCATTTGAGACACGGTCCAACACAGTTTTCAAATGCGCCAAATGATCTAGCCAACCACTACTGAAAATGATGGTGTCATCAAGATAAGCATCGCAAAATGCTTCCAAACCCCGAAACAATATCTTAACTAACCGAGAAAAAGTCGCTGGAGCATTTCGAAGCCCAAAGCACATATAGCGCCACTGGCAGTGACCCATTGGCGTTACAAACCCGGTTAGAGGGATTGAATCTGCCTCTAGCTCCACCTGGTAGTAAGCCGTTGTCATGTCTAACTTAGTGAGATACTGCATATCTCCGACTCTATCCACAAGCGTTTCCACCCGCGGCATTGGAAATGGATCGGGTACCGTTACCGCATTCAACTTGCGAAAATCAGTACACAATCGCCAAGACCCATCTGATTTAGGAACGAGCACGACCGGTGCCGACCAAGGACTGTGACACTTCTCAATGAACCCTGATTTCAACAATTGATCAATTTCAATGTTTACCGCCTTCATGCGATCCGGGTGCAACCGATACGGCGACTGTCTAGCCGGCATCGCATCAGCATTCAACACAATGCGATGCTGCACAATCGTTGTTCTACCAGTCACATCACTGAAGACTCGTCGGAATTCGCACAACAGACCTAGCAACTGTCTTGCTTTATCCACATCCAAATGCTCCATGATAACCTGTTGTACCCAAACATCATCATTCACATAAACTTTAACAGGATTACTTAGAACCACACTCACTGGTTGAACATCACCAACATCATCATCCCGTGCAACATACCTACGCATCAAATTCACATGTACCACTCTTTCCAACTTCCTTCTGTCAGGAGTGGCAACAAGGTAATCAACCTCGCCAAGTTTCCTCATAGCCACATAAGGCCCCACATACTTCGCTTCCAGAGGTTTTCCAATCAAAGGCAACAGCAACAATACCTTATCGCCTTCCCGCAAAACCACAGATTTCGCATGTTTATCGTACCATTTCTTGGATTCAGATTTAGCAAAAACAGCATTATCATTTACCTTGTCAAAAGATGCCCGAATCCGATTTCTGAGATCCAATACAAAATCAATCAGATTACCTGGCCGTACATCAAGATTAACATCATCTTTAAGCCAAGATCTCTTAATTAATTTCAACGGACCTTTAGCATCCCTGCCAAACAAGAGATCAAAAGCCGAAAATCCTAAACCTTGAACTAGAACCCCTCAATAAGCAAACAAAAGCCAAGGAAGCAAATTATCCCAACTTTCAGGATACTGTTCAACCAGCTCCTTGATCATATCCCTGATCGTCCGATTAAATCTCTCAACCGATCCACACGTCTGCGGATGATAAGGACTGGACTTTAATTGTATCACCTGACATTCCTGTAAAAAGATTTGAAATAAGTGAGACATAAATTCATTTCCACAATCAGATAATATCTCGTCAGGGAAACCAAACATCGTAAAGACTGAGATCAACGCTTTAGCCACTTCCTGCGCAGTATGCGTTTTCATCGGAAATGCCAATGGATAGTGTGTACCCATATCCATTACTGTAAGAATAAATCTATTCCGAGTTTTATCACAGATAGATAATGGTCCAACGACATCTATACAGATTCGTGCAAAAGCTTTCGTAATCACTGGCACACTTACTAACGGAGCTCGTACTTTCTTAGCTCCCTTTCCCAATCGCTGACAAATATCACAAGAGCGACAATAATTTCTAATGTCACTGTAAATTAAAGGCCAATAGAAAGAATGCAAAAGCCTGTCCGTTTTCTTTTTAGTCCCCAAATGTCCAACGCAAGGGATATCATGTGCAACCATTAACAACTTCCTACGTAAACCCTTAGGTACTACCATCTGAGTCCATTCCAACCCTTCGGGTGTAACTCTATCACGCCATCTCCGAATTAAAACATAATTTTTTTTAGTTCAAAGAAATTTCTGTCTCCTTCCTTCGGTCCTATATTCGCTAATACAAACAAGTCTTTCAAAGAATCATCTTGCTGTTGCATCTCGATTAAGTCCAGGCGCGATACAAATTCTCCGACATCAGACAAAATTTCAACATACGACGCAAACAATGCATTTAAATCACCATTTTGCAAGTCAACTTTCACAAGATCTGAATTATCCGCCGTATTCATCAAGTATACTGCAGGCAAATTGGTTGTCTTCTCTGCTACCTGCGCCCTCGTAACCACTCCCACTTCTACGACCTCTGTCGTAACTAAATCGTGACCCCAGAGAAATTGCGCACCTTCAGGTAAGGTCCGAATTAGTCCAACTAACACTTTACCAGTTACCAGCTCAGATTTGATATTAATTTCAACCAAGGGTATTTTTATCTCCACTAATTCCTTGAATGAGCCGCTCTTCTCCTGTGTCGACATATTCATTTCGATGCAAACCCTGAATTGAAATCAGGGACTGTAAAGACCCAGAATCTCTAAGACATACCATTGAACGCAGCACACCATAAGAATTCACAATTGCGGCATCCATACAAAAAGGTCTATACCTTTCATGCACCCTCGGCGAAACTGCATTCTGTGCCAACCCAGAGCCTAGCGTTTGTACTAACTGTACGTTCCGAGACCCATCACAAGCACTATCATCTTCCATCCCTGTGCGCCTAGACCCATTATTGTATCTGTTCCAACAATTAGCTAAGATATGCCCGCTACGGCCACAGCCCACACACGAAATGGGTGTAAAAAAAATTATTTCCCCAGGCAGATTTTTTTCCAAACTTTGATGTCATCTTAGAATTAACCTGCTGGTTACTTTCAGGTCTAGAACCTCCTGTCTCCATCTTTGAACCACCATACTCGTCTGCCTTAAAGGTTTTGAAAAGTACATCATACTCATCCGCCCATTTAGCTGCCTCTGACAAAGAACTCGGTTTCTTATCGATAAGCCATCAATGAATCGCAACAGGCAAACATTGTACAAATTGCTGCAACTTTATGACCTCCTTAAGTTTTTCCAAATCTTCTACAGAATCTTTTAGCGTCTTCTCCCTTCAACCAACTTTGAAATGCAACGTTAAGCGGAACGAAAAATTTGAATAGGTTTCTAAATTCCCCTTTTGCAATGTCCGAAATCTTTTCCTATAAAATTCAGGCACTCGTGCATAAGCATTAAAGAGCGCTTTTTTCAGGAGATCATAATCATGGAAATCCTCCACACTTAACGCAGAAAACACTTTTTGAGCTTTTCCTGTCAAACGGGTATGTATCAAAGCGGACCATTTTGACTTCAGAAAATTATGTAAAGCCATGGCTTTGTCAAAGGATAAGAGATAATGTTCAATATCTAAATCATCAAAGCGAGGAACGAATTTCACAGCGGAAGATATTCTGAACCTCTCAGAGTCACCTGCCTCATCGAATTCTCCCTGTGCCCTTCCTCCATGCTCTATTTTCCGCATTACTTGCTCATGCTTTAACCTGCGTTCGCTCTCTTCTGACTCCATCTGCAGTCGCAGTTTACGTTCGTCTAGCTCCGTTTGGACTCTTGCCTTCCTTTCATCCTGCTCAGCTAACTCTCTGCGTACCTGTGCCTCACTTTCAATTCTACGCAACACCATTTCTGCCTTACGCAACTCAACCTCTGCCAACTCTTTCTTCAACTGCGCCTCACTCTCCAATTTCAATTTAGCCAATTCAAATTGTCTCTCACTGTCTTTCTCCTCCTTATGCAACTTAATGGCCTAAGTTTGACTTTTTTCTCGCCACTCTTCTGTCGTCTCAATCATTTCTTCGGTTTGCTTACTAGGCCACAGAAGCTGAATTAATGCCTTTTTGCATTTGCACTTTGCCTAGTCCTTTCGATTCCTGACCAAACCCGTCTAATTCGTCTCTCAATTTCTCTACCGTCATTACCAGAACGTCGCCCAACTCCAGAGGTTCAGAAGCCACAGGCAAGGCCATTTTCAAACCGTTGGTAAATTTAGGCAGTCTCGAAATTACGTTTCATCTTATAACAAAATTTATTTCGCTCTACGTTTTAGTAAAAATTTCAAATTTTCCATTTATTATAGCAAAACTATGACTTTAAAACACGGTAAGGGCCCCCATATGTTGGATTCAGCTGGTTTATGGTCCCGAGTTCTAGCGAATCAAACATAAAACTCTATGCTAAATTTAAAAGCTATATTTAAGCACAAGTATTTACAGTTATTAACAAAAGAAAAATCATATTACCGTACAAAACCGAAGGTCACTTTCTCCACAACGAAGACACAAGTCAACCGAACCAGCAGACTCGTGGCTTTAGCAAATACATCACGAACGCTCGACAACAAAAGTGAATGTTTCACCTGGGTCTCAGGATACCCAACACAACACCAAACCTTAACACTCAAACCGTAAAACTCAAACGACAGACCTGGCCTTTGCAAAACGGGTGCTCTCTATAAGAAATGGACCAGTCTGCGAACACACCTTGTCCTAACCTTCTTATATACCTTCTTTCCTTTCAGCCAGAAGTACCTAACCGTACCTATCTGACTAGATACTATCATGGAAGCTCAGTTGTACTATGCGAGTATACAACATCGTGCTTGCATACATACATACATACATGCACACATACATGCATGCGTAGTGCATACATACGTATATATATACATATATACATACACACATGCTCTCATACATACATGCACATATGCATACATATATGTGAAATTTTGGGTTATGGACCGCTACTAAGGCTGTCAAAAAAATGTTGAAATCGCGACCCAGGTACCCGTCGATCCGGGCGATCATTTACCCGGGTACCCAACCGCACGGATATTTTGTTTGGAAATGTAGGGAATTGAGAATTTTTTTCGGAATGTCGGACGCACCCGAGAATCGATTTCATTGTCAGGGCAGTCAGCCGATATGACCAACTGACTATTTCTGGCAATGTTCAGGTAAAATCGCACATTTTTACGGAATTTCTGGTACCCGAAACCCGATTTCTTTACCCGGGTAGTCAGCCTCGGGCGGGAACCGGGTACCCGTTGACAGCCTTAACCGCTACTAAATTTTTCAAACTGTGAACCAGATACGAGACTTTTAAGTGAGCACTGCAAACTCGACCTCCTCGAACGGATTTTTGATCTAGAAAAATATACTTGCTCATCAGCACACGCTCTCAATACTGTTTTTAGAGCATTTCTGTATGCCAATGTTACCCTTATCGTTGAAAAGTTGATCTTTTATCGAAATGCTACGTAGTGCCAAATTGCCAATGTTACCCCAATACCCGGGGTAACTTTGTCTTTTTTTGAATATCATTTACTGCTAGAATAAATTCACGAAAAATTATTCTGAAATTGTACACACTTGCAAGTAAGCTGAGTATTTATTGCTCATAGTTTAGAAAATCAAGCGATTTCCTCAACTAGTTCAGTTGTTATCCTCCAAAACCCTACAAATTATGCCAATGTTCCCATTTTACAGTAACTGTCATTCAGAAGATAGTTTATGTTTCAACTTTGCCTTTTGTGGTTTATCAAACATTGAAATAAATGTAGGCCTAACCAATCATAGCATTCGCACCAATCACAAACTCAGTTCTTATAATCCATAATGTTGTCACAATACCAAATGTCATCTTAAGTCAGAGCTGTTCTTTCATTGTAGGCGATCGTTTTTGATTGCTGGATTTTTAAAATTCAAATCCTAGCCTAAATTTGATCGCACTGTTCAAACACGTGTAAAACGATTTTGACTGCATGTTGTAGACATTCAATACATGAAGTGAAGCTTGAAATCAGCAAAAAACTTTTTAAAGTTGATTCTTTTAAACAGCAGATATGCATCCAAAGGTGTTGAGGCCGGTCATCTGTGGAATCCTTCTCACTTCCATGATAGCCGTTCTACGGAATTACAGACCAGTCATTGACTTTTCTCAATTAGACAAACCTCTTAATATGAGTTCTTGGGAGGAAACAACCGTCACCGACAGAAAGAAACAGTCGGACTTACAAGTACTCGAACCAGCGCAGTTTGAAAATCAGTCGGACGTTAACTGTGTCCCCAACGCGACATTAGGAAATCTCAGCTTCCCGATGTGTATCTACAATCCACAAAACGATGTAATCGTCTCAAAAATGGTTCTTGTTGGTGAATACTTTGAGTCAGATCTAGTTCAGAAGATACTCAAGTTATTTCGCATGCACCCCAACATGTCATTTGTTGATCTTGGTGCAAACCTCGGAACATATTCGCTGCCAATTGCACATTCTGGTTTTCATGTCGTCTCCGTTGAACCTAACAAGGACACTGTGCGACGATTGGCCAAGTCCGTTCATCTAGGAGGAATACAAAATAATGTCGATATATTTCCATATGCAATTTCCAATGAGGAGTCAATCACCTTTCTGAAGTTTGATGCGTCGAATCGTGGCGATACGTTTATGACAGACACTGTAACCTGCCCTGAGTGTATGTCGGCTAAAGTGACAATCCTCAACAAACTTATACCTTTTATACGACACAAAAAAGCGTTTATCAAAATCGATACACAGGAAGCCGAAATCAAGACTTTTCAGAGGAAAAGTGCTGCAATGTTCTTCAGTGAAATCGATGTCGTTATGATCCAAATGGAATGGGTTCTCTATCCAATAAACTTCGGAAAGACGGAAAATGGAAGGCGAAGAGTTGATCGTTTTCTTGAATTTTTCTATCAAAGAGGTTACGATGTCTATGATCCACAAACGGAAAGGAAATTAGACACCCATTGGACGACATGGACTTACGACGTTCTGTTCAAGAAAGAAGATTTACCGAAAAACAAACTCTTTATTATATAAATAATTTATTGATATACTTATAATGAATTTGCATAAACATGTATAAGCTTACAACGCCATCGTATTCGAATGAAGACTTAATTATGGACCGTCCATAAATGACGACACGCAATTTTGGACGATTTGTGACCCCTCCAAACTTTGTTACAAATGACATGGGCCCCTCAAATATGACGTCACAAAGCTCAGAACCCGAAAAAGCCAGATGTCCAGAATGTATTGTAAATTTTCTTATAATTTAAGAAAAGTAATTCTAACTATAAAAATACTTGAAACTATAATAGTAGAACGAAGATAAATGTAGAAAGTGTAATTATTACAGTCTTACGCATTCCTTAGGATGAAAGGGTCTCGCAGAATCATTACAATTAGGCCATTTTTTCATAGCAATAACTAGAGACAATTGAAATTTTATGCTTCGCCATTCTCGCACGGTGAAGCAAAATGCTCCGTTGTGGAATAAATAATACCCAATCCATACACTTTTCATTTTCGTTGTTTCAGCGACTCTCTGTGGCCTGTGCGTTTTGGCGGAATAATTGATTCCTGCTTGTGTGTTGCAGAGTGACTGCCTCACTTCCAAAACCACAAAATTTACAGCGAGCGTAAAAGTAGTCAATCCAAAAATTAAAAATACAGTTGTCATAATTAGTGTTGTTAAGATGTGGTAACAGTTACTGCTAATTAAGTGGAACTTGTCTAATTGAGAGTAAGTTTTTAATAAAATTACGCAGTTTGATGTGACGATGTGATGTCACATTTCGTCGACCCCTTCCCTCGTCACGCATCGTCACAAATGTGTGACCCCCTCCCCCTTGCGCGCGAGATGTCATTTATGGACGACCTCTTAGCGCCGTTCCAAGGGGCGACTTTTAGCCCATATGTGGGCACCAATGGTGCAATGTGGAATCTTTTATCTCGGTGAATATGTGTCTGAACAATACGAAAACTTAGTATGAAGATTTAGACTTGAGCATAATCTGTAGCATACTGCGAACAGTGGCAGCAGTATTACGGTTTCTGCGCGGTCAGTTAGAAAGTAGCAACATTGATTGTAGGATAAACTGTCTCCAATTTATTGTGCATGAGGTTCCTGCATTCCTTGGACGAATCTTATACCTATATGGACTCTTTTTCTAATGCTACGTAAAACTAACGCCCTTTAGGCTAGCGGCATGGCGCGTTACGGCGCGCTCTAGAAAATTGTCCGTTTAATAACTGTTTTCTATAAAGTGACGTAACCTTAATGACTATTACAAGCCTCAGTGACCTTCATCTGGAACTTGTCTTTAGGCCTGCTGTTTTCATTCTTTCGTTCGTAAGATCACAGACGACCAAAGTAGCCTAATCCTATATCATAGGCATTATGCCCTATTAAAATCCTATGGCATATGCATTATGCCCTATTAAAATCCTATATCATAGGCATTATGCCCTATTAAAATCCTATGGCATATGTATTATGCCCTATTAAAATCCTATAGCATAGGCATTATGCCCTATTAAAATCCTACAGCATAGGAATTATGCCCTATTAAAATCCTACAGCATAGGCATTATGCCCTATTAAAATCCTTTGGCATATGTATTATGCCCTATTAAAATCCTACAGCATAGGCATTATGCCCTATTAAAATCCTATGGCATATGTATTATGCCCTATTAAAATCCTATAGCATAGGCATTATGCCCTATTAAAATCCTATATCATAGGCATTATGCCCTATTAAAATCCTATGGCATATGTATTATGCCCTACTAAAATCCTATAGCATATGTATTATGCCCTATTAAAATCCTACAGCATAGGCATTATGCCCTATTAAAAATCCTATATCATAGGCATCATGCCCTATTAAAATCCTATGACATATGTATTATGCCCTATTAAAATCCTATAGCATAGGCATTATGCCCTATTAAAATCCTACAGCATAGGCATTATGCCCTATTAAAATCATAAGGCATGGGCATCTGCCCTATTAAAATCCTATAGCATAGGCATTATGCCCTATTAAAATCCTATATCGTAGGCATTATGCCCTATTAAAATCCTATGGCATATGTATATATCTCTTCTCGACTTGACCTCCAAGAATTATGATATGACATAGGAACGCACATAGCAAACATGCGATTGCGGACTTTATTTGATGAACTAGGAGCACAAGGAGACTGTTAGGAGCAGTGGCGTAGCTGCATCTGTGGCACCTTAGAGCGAACCTTGCTCAAACGCCCTCCCATTTAGCAAGGTCCATTTTCGGTGCCTCATGAAGAAGTAAAAAAAAGATACAACTACACAACTGTTATTCTGTCTTTCTGCACTTCCACTTGTTTTCTCAACGAACAGAAGAAGTACAGAAAATGTGTTCAATTCAACGAACACAGCTACATGTAATTACTGAGTTTAGGTCCGATGATTATGCACCATAGGCAGCCGAGCAACTGATCTGAATATGAGTAACGTCTTATTTAGACTAAATTTGTCCAAGTAGGACGTTAGGCTATGTGGAACGAGTGGAATCATGTCAACCAGGTTTTTTAGCTTTCACTTAATGGCTTCATTTTAATAAGTTGAAAGTATGTGTGCTTGCTGATACTGAAGG
Organism: Bimastos eiseni; assembly: GCA_959347315.1. Lineage (NCBI taxonomy): Eukaryota > Metazoa > Annelida > Clitellata > Crassiclitellata > Lumbricidae > Bimastos > Bimastos eiseni. Next base: position 21,908,876 of record OY365820.1, read on the forward strand.
TTGTTTGTTTATACGTGCGGACTGGATGTGGGCTGCTATCCTCGAATCTATCAGGCGTTCGTCAGACACGTTCGGACTACGACGCTAAGGCCTGTGAATTGTGAATTTGTGAATATAACCGTAGATCGAAATTAAAAGTAAAGTTAATTGAACGTTGGCGAAGAGGTGTCCCTCACTGGCTTCGGCCCTTTTCGCCCAGGAGCAATTGCTTCGCTTAGCTGCATGGCGCTACGCTACTGGTTAGGAAACAGGACGAAGTCTGCTGTTGGGTGTTCGACTCGAATGGTTGCCACAGATATTATATTCGTTCGTGTTTGTAGGCCTATGTACTTTACGCATTACGTTCTTAGAGCCGGAAAGGAATGAGCACAATCTAAATAAAAATGTAAGGTTGTAAAATTCTAAGTATAAAAAATACTAAAACTGTGAATCTGTTTCGCCGACTGATCGAAATGTGATCTTGCTTTAGCAGACGTTGAGATGTTCTGAACTTCTGTGTCTGTCCTACATAAGAAGCCATTCAGATGGAAGGATGGGTGTAGGCCTACAGGCGATACCACTGCCCCCCCCCCCAGTCTTACTTAGTCTATGTCTAAGCCGGGTCTGCACTGCGCCCGCGTACGTGTACGCTTATCTTGTCTTAGGCCAACGCAGATACAGTTGGTCAAAGCAACTCTGCAGCTAGCCTATAGCCTACGCTCAGCAGCCGATCACGTGACGACGTTGTACAACTCGACTCACGACGCTACTTGAACCTTGTTCTACTTGTTCTGTTGGGTACAAATCTAAATAAGGCAAGACAATTATAATGGCATTGTAGCCAGCAGAGTGCAACCCCTAAAGCGATACAGACACTACTAAGTTTCTATTGTATACCAATTACTCCATCATTAGACAACGGTGACGGTTCCTCCAGTTTCACAGTGAATCAAATGATGGTTGGTGAAATTTTGTTCTGCTCAATATTTCAATATTTGAGGCGATTGTTTGAGCTTTCACACTAATAAATAGGCTCTTATAAAGTTTCCAAATGGAACAACCGTGTAGTTGAATCATAGTTGATAAATGATTAAAATGAACTGTATAATAATAATAATAATAATAAAAATAATAACCAAAATATTTGTATTGTTCACTGACAATTCATCAGAAAAGTGATCACATTATGTACAGCAGTTATATAATAATAATAATAATATTAAAAATAATAGTAGCCATTTTTCCAATATCTGATTGTTTCTTCCTTACCCTCCTGTCAATCTCTATCCCTCTCCTTGTCCCTTTATTTGTTCCACTCTGCTATTCAAACCATCATGGATGAATGGATGGATCAGGGGTTGGAACGACAATGGATGACAGATGGATGACAGATGGATGAGTCTCACATGAGGACAATTGTTGGAATAGTATCCCGTCAGTCTCTCTTCTCTCCAATTGCTCCCAATCCAGTTGTAGTTAGTAATAAATGTATTTTACTTACAAGTTCTTTGGTTGTGGTCAATAAAAGCGCATTTAATTAAAGAAACACATTAAATTGAATTGAATGGTAATCGAGAGTGACACTTTCTGAGAGCATAAGTTAGAATTCGATCAATATTGGTCTACGTGAATCAACTTTCTCTGTCCCTTGCTACATCGCATGAAGCAATAATCGCTCTAGACTCAAGATGAGCGTCCGACTTTGAGTCTTCATTTAGATCTGTTTTGGCCATCGGAGTGTTCTAGGTTGAGGGTCTCAAGCGGATGAATTCGCTGCTCAGTTCTGTCAAATTTTCTGCTTAAAAATTAAATGTGATCGCCTTCTTAGATTTTATGAGGGACGTCAGGAGCTGATAACTCAGAACAACGAAATAAATATCTTGTTTCTTTACTAATTCATTCAGTAGCTCTTATATACTTCATGAAGAAATTGAAATAGATCGACATTGACCACAACAGCAATTATTTCTGATTGTTACTAATGACTTAATATAAATATATTATTTATGGTTTAATGCCTGAACTGATCATAGAATTATTTGTATTCATAACATTGGAGACCCAGTTTCGATGTCGTGTCTAAGAGCGTTTGGTTCGTTCTGTTCGAAATTGACGATATCAGACCATTCGTCTAGCCAATTGGGATTCTGAGTATCCGGGAGAAGGATCAATAAATCGACGGATTCCTCAGATTCTGGCTCTGTCTCGAATTCTACGTGTTTATCCCGCTTCAGAACAGCCTCACGAAACGATGTCTCTGCGGCCGAATTCTCATTCAACAAATCCTCTTTTAAAAGCGAAACGTTGTTACTAATATTAGCCATGTTCTCTTTTTCGCTGCAGTTGTTCGCGTGTTCTCCTTTGTGTTCTTGTTCATCTGCTATCGGTTGTTCTTCTGGTTCCGATGCTCGTTCGATCGGTAGGTCATATATGGGCCAGACCTGGTAGAAGTTCTTAATGATTTCGTCAAGTTTGCTCTTGAAGCTGACGGTTCCTATTTCGATGTCTGGTCTCTCTGGTTCCATGAACTGACGCAGAATGACCGGAAGGAAGCCACCAGCCAGAGTAGCCAGCATCTGATTGGTGGACGAGATCTTATAGACTTCTCCGAACGAAAGAACAACGACGAAGACGAAGAAGACGAAGAGAGCGATCTTCAGGAACTGCTTGATCCCAAAGAGAAGTCCTCGATAGACGGGACCTGGCACCCCAGCCACCTTTATCTGGCATACCTCGTCGAAAAGTTTCTTCGGAATTCGCGGCATGTCTTCGTTGTCCACAAAGAGGACAAGGTCGTTGATGAACCAGTGACGAATCGGTTTCTGTGTTACGTCATCCGGGGTCTCGTACGTTCCCTGTTCGCTCATCTCCTGAGATTTGAATCCTCGGTTCTCCTGAAGGTTCGAAGGCAGACTGGTGACCTTGTCGAGGTCCTTGATTCGACCTTTGACCTCGTTGAAGAGAGCCTTGTTCAGCTTCAGGTACTTCTTCTCGACGTTGTTGAAGCTGTCATAGCTGTAGACAACGACGAGAATGACCAACGAGACGTACTTGAGCAGGGTTCCAGCGTTGACGATTATTCCCATCATAGTAAATACGATGATTTCAACGAGACATCCGAGACATTCAGACAGGATGAGGAGAATGGAGAAGAGAGACAGAACGCAGAGCAGCGATGCCAACATGTGTTCGATGAACCTTCGAGGTCTGAAGGGCGAAGGGCGAACGATGGTCGATGCAAGTGAGATGGTGTCAGGTTGGCTTATGGCTCCATCGACCCTTCTTATTCTATCCAGGTCCTCTGCCTCGATGGGCGGATCTTCCATCTGCTCGTTTCCAAGACTTCCATCCTTCGTGTTCATTCCATCACCGAAATGGTGGGATGCCTCGAATAGTTGAATCGTTTCGTCCATGTGCTTCTTGTCGCGATATGTCCTGACTCCGGTTCTCTTTCGCACCGTTTCCATGAACATCCGTTGCGAGTATGAGAACATCCGAAACGTGAGATAAGTCAGCGGAAGGGAGTACAAGGCGAACACGACGATTGTGATGGGAATGGCAATTGGCCAGAAAACGATGGCCACGAAGAGGCCACAGACGCCGTACCTCTGGAATGGCCAGATCACGTTTCCGACCAACATCCGAAGAACGCGAAACCAGGAGAGACTCTCGAGGTCTGAGAAGGATCCGACGATGATCTTTCGAAAGCGTCCTTCCTCGCTTCGTCTAGTCATGTAGACCAGAATGAAGACACTCGCGAAGTATAGAATGTAGATGACGATGAATATCCAATGCGTCGGCATAAAGTAATGTATCAGACTATTGTCGAGGTTTCCTTTTAGTCCCAACTTCGCTGTCGCTTCCTTTCTTAACATCACTTCAGCGTATTCGTAACTGTAGAAGATCCACAGACGAACGTACCAAGGAAAGGGTATACAGATGGCCATCAACCCCAACCCCACTTTGCGCCAGAAAGACTTCCACGGTATCATCCGACTGACACAGGGACAGCTGGAGAACATGTTCACCATACAACAGTCGCGGAAGGGACCGACGTTTCTTATCTTGCAGTAGAATATGGAGCGACCGATGCTGCGCCAAAGTCCCACTGGAACGCGATTCTCCGTCAGCAGTCTCTTATAGCTGACCAGGATGTCATACTGCGCTATCTGAGCGTCGAATGGTTGTCCAAGAGTTGGGTTCATATCTTTCACTGCTTTCAGGAGCTTTGGAAAGCCTCTGATTAATCGCAAATCTATTGTCTTATCCGGCTTGAATTTCTCGAGTCCCTGATTGGTCTTTGCAAGAACGATCTTCTTCTTAAGTGGTTCCTTGAGTTTAACGACGTATGGAACGCTCTTCCTAGACAGTTTTGCCACAACAGACGTCAGCAGAAGCGGGCCAAAGAAGATGACTCCGCACCTCACAAGCATCAGCATCGTATACAAGAGATTAATCCAGAAGTTACCCGCATCAGTTTCGACCAGTTCTCCCGATCCACCGCTCTTGAAGCACTGGTCCTTGAACTTTGCATAACCCTGAACATCGACGATCACTTCGTGGCAGATTCTTTCTTCGCCTTGCAGCATCACCTCTTCCGTGTCCTTGAAATCACGGCTCATCAGGTACAGCAACTGATCGACCACCTCCTCTTCATTCATCTCCACGACACACCCACTTGGAATGTCCACCATCTCCACAACCAAGGCATCGGTTCCAAAGCTGAGCGTTCGGAGGGATAAGATGCCGTAGTTGAAGGCAAGTGACAGAAGAGTCTGTCCGTGACGGGACGAAGCCCTCGCCCACGACTCCAGTTTGTAGGCATACCTGGAAATGGCCTTCAACGGATTGACTGAGTAGTTGGAGAAGACAAGATGATACTCTAACAGTTTGACCTGTTCGTCGTCAATTAGCGTCCTGATGGATTCGTGAACAGTAGAACTAACTGCTTTCAGACGACAGACGGAGGAGGAACTACTGTTCGCGTTTTTGCTCCATTCGCTCTGAATCGAAGAGTTTGAGTCTGTTGTCGGAAGGGATTCAGTTGTGACGTCTGATGGACGAAGAGATTCTAGTGATCGGTTGATGCTGCTGTGCAACATTTCGGTTTCAGATGTGATGGTATGGTTGATCGTATTAACTGGTTTTATGATTGGGTAGCCATTGTTATGATAGTCGTGATTTGATGTAACATTTGAAGATACGTCTGCTATACTACACAGTATGCAATACAATGAGAGGAGTTGGTGATGAATTCTCCGATTCATTCTGTTTGCATCGATGGTTCTGCGTTGAGTTTAGAGTTCGTCGACTGGTTGGGTGTCACTGAGAGGCAATCGACCGTTGAGAGAGGATTTACCTGTAGCAAAAGAGCAGAAACATACAGATGCTTAATTGACTCTGACTTAAATAGATGTTTCTATCGGATGTTGTTTGTTAGATCAATCAACTGGGTCGTGATGGCGGTCGTCTTTTAAAAGAGCTACGGTGGCATTTGGTACTAATGTATAATGTAATAATAATAATATACTTAGGTTCCACATAACGTTATATGGGAAAATAAGACCACAGCATCCATATTTTACGCCGAAACTATGTATCAATTGCAATCCAATCTATTTGTTTATTGTGTGGCCAGATTGAATCCTGATATAAAACGGCTGAATCGATTGTGAACCAAAATCAAGTATAGTGAGGTTGATGTTGAGATAGATCGCTTAGACGCAAGGAAACTCTAAGGTGGCTAAATAAACTTAAGGCAAAGGTTAACTCTTGAGTTGCCACCGAAATGACATTCGTGTCGGATATGCACAACAGTGCTATTGTATATTTTATAATAAGTCGATCCTTCCAATGTGCAGAAGTGCATCCCTACAGAGTAATTAGCGCCAAGAGTCAAGGCTCAGACCTGTACAGGCCAAGCACATTAACCAATCGAGTCTCATAACTTAGAAAACTCAGAATATAGGATCAACAGCCAACAGAACCTACCTGAACTTACCCGTAATCGAAACGCATATTAACAGATTTTCGTTGGCTTTCACTGACAGTGTGAACCACATAATTATCAGCCCTTTTAATCCAGTCTCTATGGGGGTTTTAACCAACCATCCACAAATTTATCCAGTGTAGCGAAAAATTAAACCGTACTATCATAAAATTTACTAATTAGTCACGACACTAAACATCGACACTTTATAAATGCAATTAGTAAGAGAATAAATATTTCCGAACGGGTAAATGAACTTAGAAGTTGATAATGTTATCTATGAACTCGTGTTGCTTCGTGGTTTCATTTTGAAGTGGTGTTGTGTGGGCTGGTATGTCGCTGATAATGTGCAATGTGTAGGAACAGCGAAGGCTTAATAAAACGAATAGAGACCAGTAGAGACACAGACTGTCAACCTATCGATCAAAGTTCACACTCACTCAAAACGAAGCAGACTGTAGCCAATCGAATGCATTTACTATATAGACGATGTACAATCGCTTAAACTGAACTGCGCATTTCGAATAACGTCCATTTTCGCCGAAACATTTCTGCAGAAATTCCTAAGCAAGCAACAGATTGATCGTAGACCAATTCGCGCTTAACTTTAACCCTCATTTGATGTATCAGAAACATATCGAAGATCTTGCATGTCGCATGTTTGAAGTTATACGTCAACCAGAACTGTTTGAATTCTCTATATCAGCTGAAATATCGAATGCCACAAATCCAACGCATTTCCGTTAGAATCAAAGAAGATGAGGCTCAGTTGACCAATGGGTATAATACGACGACTGTAGACTAGATAGACGTGCATTGTATGCAAGTTAGAATCATCGCCTGCAGACTCAGTCATTACGAGAGTCCCTGTTGCGGCGTCTTCACGTCGTGCTGTTCGCTGCTTAGCTACTGTAGGTCTTTAGTATTTCGTCAATACACCTCCTCTGGCTCAGACCTCAGATCGATGATTAGGGCTATATTTAGATTCAAACTAGTCCACACATGCGACATGAAGTGACTCGTGACATGACAGTGAATCAGAGACAAAGAGAGGCTGAGACAGAGAGAGATACAAGGACAGAGAGACAGACGGAGACTGAGACAGAGGCAGACATTGACAATTATGGCTAGGTTTACCTGAACAGATGTTTATGAATGCGTCGACTGACTTATTTTGTCCGCTTCAGTCTATGTTCACAGTGCATTGATTGTCGTTGGCCAGAGTAGGCCTACGTATTGTTCCTTCCTTTGTTCGATGGCACATGGGCCAATGAGTAGGCTGCGGTGGTTCCCTTTGCGATCGAACGGCTTCTTCTGTCCACCATGGACACATGTTACATCACATGGCAGACTGCGTTCAGTCTTTCATTCCTCATTGGCCTGTGTCGGAGCATGTACGCAGGTCAAATAATCTGGACAATAATTTAACGTGACAAATAATTTCGCCTTGAAGATAATTTCAGCTTGAAAATAATTTCACCTGGATAATGATTTCACCTGGACAATAATTTCACCTGGACAATAATTTCATATGGACAGACTATTCCGTATGCGATCAATTGCCCATAGGCCTCTTGCTGTATCCGCGGTTAATCGAATAGGAATAACAGGAATTTTTCTATCCATTGTCAGGCGAAAGTTAATTAATTACGTGAGAATTAATTCCACATATAGTAAGATCGAAGGCAGAAGTCGAATGAGCATTTGTTACGTCTACAGTATATGTTGTGACTTTTCAAGAAGCTCTTAAGATGATGTTAGGCCCTCATTTAAGAATTTAAGACTTCGAAAAGTTTGATTCATTTCGCGGAGGTTAGTTTTCGTGCAAACGTTGTAACCGACCAACAGAGAGAGACAGAGACAGAGAGTGAGTGAGTGAGTGAGCGAGTGTTTAGTGAGCGAGTGTTTAGTGAGCGAGTGAGTGAGATAGAGAGAAAAGAGACAGATACAAAGAAACACAGAGAGAGAGAGACAGAGAGCGAGAGACAGTGTCAGATAGAGAGAGAAAAAGAATGAGAGACAGACAGACAGACAGTCAGGCAAACAGAGACGATTATTATGATGAATGTGTTGAGATTGATGTTGTGGAACAATTGCTGACTTTGTATTGCTTAATTAATTTAGATAAAGAATAGTATAATAGCAATTGTTTGACATAGATGTCTGTCTGTGGTGCAGTGATACAATCCTTGAATGATGTTGGCTTAAGAGGTCACAGCGTTACAATGATCTTCATTCTTTAATGAGGCCTTTATTGCTCAGCACCATCTGGGCTCCGTCTGCATGAACTTTGCTCTGAAAAGGGTCCACATTGAATCCAGTTGTTTATTTTTGTGAAATTTGATATCGTCCTTCTTACAAAATTATTTCCTCAGAAGTGCACGCACACGCCTCGACGGCGCAATTGCAGTTGTACTGCGAAGAACTTGCTCAAGGTCCTTACACAGTGACTCCCTGGACGAGGGTCGAACCCTCTCGCTCAGAGCACACTGAGTGTTACGGGTCGACGCTCTGACCGCTCAGCCATTGTGACAATGCAGTTCTTTTGCATTGTTACTGTGTTACATATTTCCTCTCTGTCTCTCTCTCTCTCTGTCTCTCTCTCTCTGTCTTTCTCTCTCTGTCTCTCTCTCTGTCTCTCTCTCTGTCTGTCTGTCTCTCTCTCTGTGTCTCTCTCTATGTGTGTCTGTGACTCTCTCTCTGCCTGTCTGTCTTTCTCCCTCTCTCTCTTCCTATGTATGTCTGTGTCTGTCTCTCTGTCAGTCTGTCTGTCTGTCTGTCTATCCGCTGGTCTGTCTCTCTCTTTCCGTCGGTGTGTCTCTGTCTCTCTCTGTCTCTGTCTCTCTCTCTCTCTCTCTCACGTCTTTATCTCTGTGTTCCTCTGTAGCTGTCTGTCTCTACATCTCTATCTATTTCTCTGTCTCTCTTCGTCTCTTTCTGTCAGTTAGGCCTTTTCACTGTTTGTTTTTCTGTCGATTATGTCTCTGTCTTTCCCATTCATTACGTCTTAGTTTGAAATGTGACCTTTGGATCGGACGACGTGTAATGATCCTCTGGGCGAATCTTTTCTCTCGCTAGAGGACGACAGTGAGTTAGACGTCTTCGAAGTTATTTGATCGTTAGCCTTCCAGAACCTAATTTCCCTCCTACTCGTCCTTTTCCCGCTTCTCATCTTCCTCTTCCACTCTTCGGAGCCTTTCCTATAGGCTTAGAGCTAGAAAACAATTCAACTCATACTTTGCTAACTCCGTTGAGTCCTAGGATGTCGTCATAAATTTACAGAAGAGATGCCTAGAGAGAAAGTTCAGCGAAGTAAAGTCAAAGGCTTTGTATTAAGTTGTATACTTACATACTAATTGTTTACTCTTTGAAAGGGTTCATTTCTGATCACTCTACGCGTTCACTAGTTTGACGATCATAGGCAGCTATTAAGCGATGAAACTTGGTGAGGTACATGTAGGCCCACACGTACACGTAGCTCCTTGATTCTCCAAAGCAATAACGCAAGCACCCATTGCGATGCTTCAAACGTTAAATGTCGATTGGGCGATTAATAATTTGTGGGGCTTAAGAAGACGTTTTATACATTTAGATTATTTTAGATTAGACCAGCTGGCAAGCAACGGATCTTGGTCACTTGATGTACATCTGTCAACGGGAATCCGGTGGTTGGTTCCAAGCTTGTGTGTGGGCCCACCATTAGGGACTCTTTTCAGCTAAGGTGCATAATTTTGCTAATTAGTGTATTTTTACTTGTTCATTATGACATTTAACATCACCACAGCACAGAACGTCTCTGAGTAGATATCTTGAATGGGAGCTATATAAATTATATATTACAGTACGTTATATAATTATTTTTTCATGGCACTCGAAGACAGCAGCGGATGTACTTTGGCACTAGACAGCGTAGGCCAATGTGGAGGGCTATTCCGGTGTGCGCTCTTTAGCACACATTGCCCTTAAGACTAAGCACTATCAATTGTATACAATGCCATCACGTCTTCGTATCTGGAATTCGTCTGCTAAATGCATACATATTAATGTGGCTTTAGAGCGAATCAGACATGTAGAGTCTGCCTTCAGTGTCGTCAAGTGCCAGTAGTAGGGAATCGCGCTATCTGGCTCACTGACCTAAATATTGGTCAATTCGCCCACCTAATAGGTTACCAAAACGTATTTGTAACCTATAACTAGGCTACAAAAACCAATTCATACAAAAACCTAAGACTTAGTTTAACATCAACCAATACAGTCTAATAAGTCCGAGAAATTTCCAATAGTTTCGATGATGAGTCACAATTGATGCACAAACCTAAGACACTAGTCAAAACATTCACAAATAGGTCAAAAGTCACGGGAATTTCCAATAGTTTCGATGATGAGTCAACAGTTCAACAATAAAAATCTCATATAAAATGAATGAAAATATTTTCTCACAACAGCTTAAAGGAATATCATCCCAATATAAAATGGAACACTCGAAGAAGACTGTGATCGATTTAAGGAAAATTGCGAAACAGAAAGGTATGGTTGGTTAAACGAGGCTGCGTAAAGCAGATTTGATAAGTAGAATTGAAGCTCACGGGGCTCAAACACTCATCCCCTCACATTTTTTCCAAATCTCAACCAATGCTAGTTTGCTGGACGCAAACGTTCCCGAGATTGAAATCCCAACACTCATTCCTATACCGGTCACAGTGGTACGAACAGTCATTGATAAGATAAAATCCGAGATTAATACATTCGCAAAGTGGTTCCTTTGCTTCTTTTGTCCATCAGAAGTGAGTAATAGGTCTACACTGATATCGCTCTCGTGCTTCGATAAATATAGTGGGAATAGGTAAACATCTTTCATTAATACTAATATTATTATTTCTCTCAAACTTACTTATCACGTTAGCATCCGCTGCGACTGGGAATTCAATGCTGGACCAATCAAGTTCCTCAGACTGTTTGATTAATTCTTTCGTAATTCTTTCTGAATTTTTATCAACAGGATTTAAGAGAAAGGTGAACGAGAAGATAGAAGCACTGAAAGCTAAAGTGAATTCTATATTCGGTAAAATTCTTATGAAAACACGCGAAATAAAAGAGACGGCCACAGCCATCAAGGGCTTCACGAAACAATACACGGTCGAAGGAGCAGACGGACTTGACGCCACATCTTTTTTTAACATTATTCAAACACAAGTGGTAGACCTTTTTTATTGTTGGATAAAGAATTTCAACCTACTGATCGTCCATAACGAAAACTCATACACTTCGATGCACTATTGTAAGCGGTGTTTGATAGGATATAGAGAGCTAGAGTCATTTAAAGAACACACTGGTACTGTTCCCAACACGCCACTCAAAAGATAGAACTTCCAGAACCAGGAACTGTGTTGTATTTTAAGAATTATTATCGAAAGATGAGAGTTCCCTTTGTCGTGAACGCCGATTTTGAATCTTTCATTAAACCTATAGAAACTTGTCAACCAGATCCCAACATGTCTTACACCAACAGATATCAAAACAATGTCCCAAGTTCTTTCTGTTATTCTAAGTGAATTCGAGAAATTTAATCAGATGAAGGAAGAGGTAAGGAGTAAAAGCAATGATAACGTAGATGAAGCGACGAAACAATCGTTCATTAAGGAAGAGGTATTGAATACAAAGTGAACGTAAATTTACGTTTTACGTTTTATGTTTTTGTGTTTAAATATTATGTTTTAGGTTTTACGCTTTTTGTGTTTAAATATTATGTTTCCAAGTTAAAAATGTCGTTTCTAAAATCAAAGACCCAAGCAAACGTGATTTTATCGTTGAGAACTTTCTCAAGATGAGCATTGTATATTAAAGAAAATACTTTTCTATTATAAAAAACATGAAACTCTCACAACTGAAATCGCTATTAAAGGAAAATGGAATAAAGCTGAGTTATATGAACAAACCAGAAATGTTAAGAATACTCGTTGAGAATGGTGTTTTACCACAATCAGAACTGCCTGAACCAGTGCAGGAGAAAAAGCAAGTATTGTCTAAGTACGAGTCTAAAAACTATCCTATAAGCGTTGAAATCCTAGACAAAGATACGAGCGAAACTGTCACTTACTCATCGTTACATAAGGCGAGTATGGCTTTTAAAACCAGTATGAACACGTTGAAGGCCTACAATGGTAAAGTCTGGAGAAATAGATACGAGATTAAGATCCTGGTTTAGATTTTCAATGATGTTTCTCATTGAAAATCTATCAACACTTTGTTAATTAAACCTTAGCCTTTCTCGCTTTCGTACTTCTGTTCTTTCTGCTAATTCAACATCCTCTACTCTTAATTGTATGGACGGCTTATTTCCGATGAATATACTGCATGATAAATCTAACACGACACTACACGGAGTGGATATTAGCGTAAGAGGGTCGATTGGATTATCGTCTGTATAATAAAATCCGGTTGTTATATCCGTTGATCATACGCAGTTAACAATTTTGAGTACATGTGTAGTGGTTCCTCTTCCTGCTTTTGATAAAAAAAATAGACATTTGTTCAACCTGTGAATCTTCATATTTCGTATTCGAAGCCGCTTTTGTATCAGGATCGAGCAGATGCTTTTGAATGCGTTCTAAAATACTTTCAAACATACCGATGGTCTCCAATTCTTCCTCAGTTGGCCAATCATACATCATTACAAGTATACTATAACCAACTATAGGGCCCTCGGTTTTACCAAAACCATGATCTGGTGATATGCCCCAACTTTTTAATGTTGGAGTTTGGATATGAAAATCGCCTTCGACATCGTTCGGGTATTTATATTTAATTTGAATTCGTTGACCAAAGTTGTTCGTCTTATTCACGACTTTAAAGATTATTTTTTCTGGATTAAACGTTTTGTGTGTAACAATCATCTTTTTACATATAGAAAATATTTTCTTTAAGCTGAAATATGAAAATAATTTCTTATTTTAGTCATCGTAAGCGAATAACTGCATCACGCTTGATCCTGGCTTCCCCGATTCAGCTTGTTTACAATACAACATGTAAGACGTGTGTTTTCCAACGGAATCGATTAAAAATTACTGATAAGTATTTCCTAAATAAGTAGGATTAGGTGCAGTGTATAAAATATTCCAAGTTAGAGAGTTTTTGAACTCTCCAACAGAGAGTTTTTGAAAGAAAAGGACCTCAAAAGAGACTGCAAAGGCGCTCGATAACCAAAGATAGGCGCTGATCCTTACGCAAGCCGGTGTCCAAGGAGTTTGATGAATGCCAGGCTATCCTGGTTTACAGGTCTAGAGCACAAAACAGTTTAGTGACAAAATTGCAGCATATTGAATTTTGACTATTTTCGTATCTGCTGCGAGGACGCACAGCAACTGTGATTGAAAAGATCTGCTTTCCTGGATTTAGTTGTATTATGTTATGTTGAAATTAATCTTAGAAAATATCTTAATATCTTCATTGTGATTGTCATCATCATCATGTGACATCCGTAGATATTAAAGAGTATATTTTGTATGGTATAAATAATAGACATTTAAGAGAACAAGAGCAATATAATAATAATAAAAATATATAAGGATCTATATAAATAATGATGTTATATAAATGTGCATATATATATTTTATATATGTGGACCGGAGACAGAGTAAGGCCGGAGAGAGTTGGTCACGTGGCAGACATGAGACCCGATTCTTGGAATGAAGGGACGCTGCTATAGAAGTCGTATATAGAGGTGAAGGTCATTTTGGACAACGCGGCGTGATGAGCTAGGGAAAGAGAGTAGTTAGTCAATTAACTACGAGATTTCGGACAAGACAGGTCGAGATTCCGTCGACTTGTAAAAGTTATCCGAAAGTAGTTAAACTCATGAGATAAGTCAATCTTCAGGTGACTTGGTAGATAACGACTAGAATATTGAAGTAGACTTAATATACGACAGTTAAAAGTAGGTCGCAGAGTCGTTGTGGTACTGTGGAAGTAGACGAAGAAGAAGACTGTTGGAAACAGAAGAATCGAGGAGAACTGAAGATGAGGGGACACAGACGCTTGAATTAACTGATAAGTAACTTTGTGTTTCAATTCAAATTTAAATTCAATCCTTGATATCAGGACTAATCAAGTTGCTCTGGCCATAAAAATAGACTCGACGGGTATGTAATTGATGCTCATATCTTGTAATTGATGTTCATATCTTGTTTTAATAAATTGTAACAAAATGTCTGAAGTGGAAACTGTGGCGCAGACCGGAGAAATGGGGTCTTGTGCCTCTTCCTCTCTGTGTCCACTAGATTTGATAGGTATATGCAGATGAATGAGGAACAAGAGGAAAGAAGAAGGATAGAGGAGGAAGAAAGAAGAATAGAGAAGGAAGAAAGAAGAATAGAGAGGGAGGATAGAAGATTGGAGAAGGAAGAGAGAAGAATGGAGAGGGAGAAACAAGAAGAAAGAATCAGAATAGAGAAGGAAGAAAGAAGAATAGAGAAGGAAGAAAGAAGAATAGAGAAGGTCGAAGAATAATAGAGAAGGAGGAGAGAGACAGACAAAATAAGATGATGCTTGATATAATGCAATTGATGATAACTGTGAAATCTCCAATCAATGTAACGGGAACTGAGAGAGGTAACGAACCCCCCGAAATCATGAAAAATAAGGAGGAGATAGTGGATACCGTGGTCGTAATGACCAAGCCAAACCGTGCCATGGCGCCGGTTGCTTCTTACAAAAGAGCCGTGGCCTTAACCCTCGAGCCTCTGATAGTGGATAGATGGTCCAACCGTGTAATAGAGGGCCCACGAGGACATGTGCGTCAACCCCCACAAAAAAGCTCCGGATTAGCGACCTGGAGCGGGAGCGGCGGTACAACAATCATCATTATTATTGTTCTTGTTGCTATTATTATTATTATTATTGTTATCGTTAGTAATACCACTACCATTAATATCTTTATCTTTATAATTATCTTTATTATTATTATTATTATTATATTTTTTTGGCCCTGAGGTGCTTCATTCTCCCAAGGACTTAGAGATTACTAATATTATGTTAAAACCGTCGTACGGATGGTCAGGTCTCGTCTTCTGAGGGTGAGGAAAAGGTGCCCTGGAAGGCCACAAGATCATAGCGTTGAATGCAGCGTACAGATAGATAAACGCTGGAAAAGAAAGGAAGCCTCGCACTTATCACCACTAATGGCAGA
The DNA here is from genome assembly GCA_959347315.1 of Bimastos eiseni. Lineage (NCBI taxonomy): Eukaryota > Metazoa > Annelida > Clitellata > Crassiclitellata > Lumbricidae > Bimastos > Bimastos eiseni. The sequence continues at coordinate 21,924,029 of OY365820.1, forward strand.
GATGCGAGCCCCAGTTGCGTTAATAAAATCAGTAGCGGAGGGGTTCAGCGGACCCATGGTCTCAATGGCCACTGGCTGGAAAATGTGCGTGGCCGTGAGCGCTGCACACTTCAAGGTCTTGCGGCCCGCCGCCTGCACCGACGCGGAACCGGTCTGGGGTGCTATGTAGGAGGCAGCACAGATGTGTACCATCGTGACGTCCCAAGCTAAGTATTTCCCGCCCGATCAGGGAATCAGAGTTGCACCATCGGGCCTTTTACCGTCCGACCTGATGAGTCCGGCCGGCTCCTTTATGCTTGGTATCTCGGCCTTGAGGAGGGCCCGCCAGAGGATGTCGTTGGCAGCGTGGTTACGCAAGGAACGACCCTGGACCCTCTTACACACAAATTCGTGGTGACCCTCCGGACCCATAACTACACCGCAATGGCAGCTATGAGGGCCACGTATGGCCAGGCCCAATCTCAGGCCTACCGCCACCCTAACTGCCTCGTTGTTGAGGACGAGGCCACATGCCGCAATGGGCAGAGCGGTGAGCCAATCAGCAGAAGGGCGGCTGCATGCCGCATCCAGTCTTGCATGCTCGACAAGCCAGCGGCACCGCGACGGATCGTAGCCTTATCCTCCTCGACAAGTGGACTGTCCCAGATGCTCTGCTTTATTGGTTCGGGTTGCAATATCTTGGGTAGGGAATTCCGCCGTGCCTCCATCAGGAAGCCCCTTAAGGCGTCTATAGACACATCCAGTTCAGTCAGGATGGCGGACTACAGGTCCAGGGTCGATGCGGCTGAGACCAAATAAGCAGAAGAAGCCAGCGAAACAACCCTACGAACACAGTCCGCCGTCCCTTATTGGGAGTAAGGCTTGTACACACTGCAGATTATCATTATTATTATTATTATTATTACTATTGTTATTATTATTATTATAATTTTTATTATTTTTATTATTATTTTTATTATTATTTTTATTATTACTTTCATTATTATTATTATTATTATTTTTATTATTATTTTTATTATTATTATGGTCTTCAATGTTAATTAATGGTGATGTCGACCGGAGTAGCCCTGCTAGTTGGACTCCTGAGCAGCGAAAGTTCCCTTAAAAGCAACTGCGTTGTAGCGTTGAATAATCATTCTCTTGATTCATTGAGATGCGCTGGTAGAGAAAAGTCGTCTCCCTCTGCTCCCCAGTGACGGCGCTCAGTCTGTGTCCCAGTTCTGAAAGGAAGCTTTGGCCTTCGGAATTGATGGGCCAAAGTTTTCGAATGCCACCGGTGTGAAGACGTACGTGGAGGCTAGCTCGGCATATTTCTGAGTGTTGAGGTTCGCCGCCCTCTCGGCCGCAGCGCCCGCTCTTTGTGATGTTTCTGGCACATACGACGTTGCCATTGTATCTGAGACTGTCGCGTCCCATATCAAACACAGCCCCGCTCGCCATGGTATATGAGTAAGTCCGTCTGGTCTTTACCATCAGATCGGGCCAAGCCCACAGGCTCTTTGACAGTGGGATCCCTGCACGGATTAAACTTCTACAAATAAGGTCGTTCAGGGCCGCGTGTCTGGGCCAGCGTCCCAGCCCAGGCCATATGAGAGACCGTGATATCCGTTTCTCTCGACCAGGGCACCGCATGGGCAGGAATGAGGTAAACAGACGGGTAACCCAAGTCTGTAACCCACCGCCACCCTCAGGGACTCATTGTCAGGTCTCAGCCCGCAGTTTGTAATCGGTAGGGTTAAGAGCCAGTCGCCTGCGTGTGGTGCACTGCTCTAAGACGTGCCTGATTCTGGGAATCAGGCATTCTGGAGGCGAGGTCTGCCAATCCAAGCTCGATCAAAGGGTCGTCCCATCTCGATTGTTTGTGAGTCCAAGCTTCTTCCGGCTCTGGTGCTCCGCTGGTTTCCCTCCATTTGGCCTGAAGGATCTCCAGGGCAGGGTCCTTTTTAGGCTTTCCTCGCAGAATCTATGTCTGGAGTATATCAGTGGCTGCGGCCGATGCCAAGAAGGCTGGAAGTGCCAGCGAAACCACTGATCGGATGCCCAGTCCTCCTCTTTTGATGGGCAGGGTGGCTTGGAGCCATGCCTCGTCAGTGAGAACAAGATTGAGCACCTCAGCGAGGCCCACCCCCAAGGCCTTGTCATACTCCTCCAGTCCTTTGTGGCCTTCGCATGGGTAGCTTCTGAGGGTATACAATAGTCGGGTGGCACTCAGCGAGTATCGGAGCAAGATGAGTGCGTCGTGTGTGGCGATGGACGTTAGTTTTTCCATCATGCGCATTAGCTCCACTGTGCGCGCATTCAAAGTGTTCGTCAAGGCCGTGTCCGTTGACAGAGGTGCGCCTAGGAATGTGGACTCTGAAGGGTTAGTCCTTCTGAACTGTCTTAAGGGTTCGAAGTCTCTTTGGATATCAGCAGAAGTCGAAATGATCTCGCATTTTGTTCGATTTAGGAAAAGGCCGAGTTTTCCGCATTCGGTTTCGAGTCTGTTTATATCTTCCGCAACCTCTTCCGCTCTGCCACCTAGTGTTAGGTCGTCCAGAAAACCTACTGTGAGCGGCGATTTCATTTGGATGAGGATGGGCTGTAGAGGTAGACAGAAGAGTAAGGGACCCAAAGGGTCGCCTTGTTGGGGCCCCACTTGGGACAAGACACAGTATCGACAGTATTTAAGATGTGAGTGTTCCAAGTAAGCTAGATTGCAAGGAGGCGCCAGTTGAGGAAGAATGTTATATAATGTTGTCAACATTTCAAGGCTGTTGAATGCGTTGGAGAAACCTATTTTGGCTATGATTGTTTCGTTGTCTAAACTGTTCAAAAATCGTCTTGTTGCGTGTACTGCTGCCTCACATCCTCCTGGTACACCAACTCCGACTTGTCTGGGAGAGAGGTATTCAGCAACTTTGGCAACTTTAGGCGCCGCATAAGAGCTGGCACATTTGGCTGTAAGTCTGCGCCAATAGTAACCAATGATAATGGGCCTCAGACCTCCAATGCTTTTCCTAAGGGCGAAGAGAGTTCCACCGAAAAGGGTTGCTCGAATCCCAGAAGAGCATTCTTCTGCGAGAAGCAAGTTTACCAGAGCCGTAATGGCGGCTAGCAGAGTTGGGCCCAAGTCTGGTTGGCTGACTAACTCTAGGATGTGCTGGGGGCGTAGGCCGTCTGGCCCACCGGCTGATCCCGCCATGAAGTTGCGAATGCATCTGATTACGTTCTCCTCGGTCATCTGAAGCGGGGCGGCATCCGGTGGCTCGGGCACTGGCTCCTGGCTCTGAGGTGGGGCGGTTTTTTGTTTTGAGCTCCTCCTATGTGGTCTCGTTAAGTGGGATTGGCTTGTCGTCCGAGCTCAGAATCCTAGCTGCTGCTCGGATATTCCCATCTTCCAATTTAGAGGCCACGGCTGAGGCCCTCGTTTGTTCCACTTGCTTTCCTTCTTTCTTTCTGTGTTCTGATCCCTCTTGTCCGATAAAGAGCCAGTCAATGTCCTTGGAGCTTCTGGCCAGGAAATCGCTAGATCGTTGTTTGATTTTTATGGTCATGTTATGGCGTCTGCCTCCTCTTGTAGGCTTGGCTAATGTCAGTGCACCAAAGGCGAAAAGCTGCCTCCATTGGGCCAAGGAGCATGGATCTCGGAGAATCCGTCCTATAATTGTGGTTAACAAGGCGCTCAAACCTGGTCTGGCTGCTTTGGGTATGTGTTTCATCATACTGGCAGTCAAGCATGGATGAGGAATGGAATTGACTACATTTATCTCATTTGTACCCAGAAATGTTGCTGGCAGTTGTGTCCTTGTATCGGGAGGTTCCTCTGTCAAGACATGGGGACCTATTGGTGGTTTGTGAGAACCTGGGCACGGGTTGTCTCTGGGTCCATGTCTGTGCACGAGGCCATTCTTGTTGTGCAGTTTCCATTCGCTGTGGCATGCTCCGCCAATACCCTTTTGTTTGGGTCTTGGTCCCTCTTGTGAGTCAACGATCTGGGGTTGTTTGTTCTATGAAGAAGCCATTCAACTACGTGATATGGTCTTCCAACTCGGAGCGGGTCATGACGGGTCTTTGTTGTTAAGATATATGGATAAGAGAAGGGGAAGGGAATGAAGTTACATGAAGTGGGTTGAATGGAACCAGATGTATACAAATTCGGTTTAAAATGTAAAAAAAGAACGTCTCTACTGCGTTGCCATAGCAATACGTCTTATGACGTCGTGGGATGTTATAACTGCTCAACTGTGGATATTATGGAGTTAAATTCTGGTTTCCATTTGCATAGGTTACACATTTTTATTTAAAATCCTGAAAAATCTCTTTAGTAATATAAGACAATATATAAAAATCTCTTATCCTGGACTCAATTGAAATGGAATGATATAACAATCGTGCGCTGAGGAATCTCACTACTTCAAAAAACTGTATAATTCTAGGATAGATAAATCCGTCGACTGCCTTCGAAGCCACTCAGTTAGTTCTTTTTATTATTATTTTTATTATTGTTATTCTGATTAATATTTATTTATTATTATCATATGTATTCGTGAACCAATGGACATGGATACAGACTATTATTATTTTTATTATTATTTTTATTATTTTTATTTTTATTATTATTTTTATTATTATTTTTATTATCCTTAATTGCAATTGTAGGCCTAATCACGGATGTCTAACGAAAAAGTGCAAATGTGTGATAAAAAATCTGAGTACGATTAGTTTAAAGCGAAGAAAATATTTTCGTTTAATTTCAAAATGACAAACCGCAGAATTATTACAAGAACAGGATGAACGAATGATGACGAGTTATTACAGGAGTCGAATTTAACCGTCGGCAGCCGCGCAGGGCGCTCATTACGCTATACATCCTCATTTTTAACAAACGCCGCCGCATAGCGATAGAAGGAAAGAAGTCAACTTTTGGAAGATACGGGTATCGTTCTCGGTACCTCAAGCGCTGCGTCCCAGTGTGTTCACCACTGCTCAGTCACTCGAACTGCCGAATCACCCAGCTTCAAGGGTTTAAGCCGTCGACATTTCTATAGTTTTATATATATTATATTTACCGAAACTTGAAGTAATGCCCTTCTTCCAACATATTTTGCTCAGAAGTGCATACACACGCCTCGACGGCGCAATTGCAGTTATACTGCGGAGCAATGGTGCGCGAAGGACTTGCCCAAGGTCCCTACACAGTGACTGACGTACCGGACGAGGCTCGAACCCGGACGCTCAGCACACATTGAACGTTACGGGCTGACCGCTCTACCCGATCGGCCACTGTGCCACATCAGTTGACGTAGAGTTGACGAGTTGACGTCCAACTTGGGTTGCCATCCGTCCCGGAATGGCCGGGACAGTCGGAATCAACCCAGCATAATGTCCCGGGCAATGGTAATTAAATAATACTAGATAATTAGGATGCTATAATACAGCAGGGCTGTCAACAATACTGGAAAAAAGTATTGCGATACCAATACCAATACTTTTTGGCGAGAATGTTTCCTGTTTATTCACACATAACATAACTATTATTTTTACATACGAAAAATCGGTAGCCTAGAATTACAATTATTTTTGTCACACGTCAGCGATCTGAATAATTACAAAAATATTTTTTACGTGAATAAATCAGAATAACTACAATTGTTATCAAAATTATTATTTTCAAAATTGTGTACTACTCCAGCGTGCTACACGATGGCCTATCGGAAATGCGCTTGCTCGCATAGAATGCGGTTGCGAGTTCGACTCCTTGTAACGACCCTGGGCAAGTTGTTTGCGAACACACGCATCTGTTACCAAGCAATAAGCTGGGAAGTAAACGGCAAGTCCTACGATATCACGTGTCCAGGACCTTGCGATTAGTCCGTTGTCGGCTCAAGGGCCTAGGAAAAGGAGATGAGCACCTCTCCAACGTTCCGTATGGAATATGCTAAAATGACTTACTATACTCTATAAGATTAAGCTAACTCTGCCACTCAAGACTGTATCACTGTATCTCACCTCTCTTTCTGGCACAGGCCGAGCTTCTTCTATCTCACCCTCTCACCTGTCTTTGTCCTTTGTCCAATGACCTCTCTAAGCCTCTGGCCCAGTGGTCGGCTAGCCAGGCAGTCCCATCTGGTCAGTCAGCCGGCCACTGGCTGTTCTCCTTAGCCGGCCAGTCGGACCCCAACCCCTATAGCAACCAGTTTAAACTAGGTCTACCCTAGCAGTCCGCATGTACGAAATCTAACAGGCATGAAATTATACAGGTATATGCTTGCCTCGATCTGCCGTTCTGTGAGGAACCAATTTCCTCGCAATTCACACCATAGATCGTAGATTGCAACAATAGCCAATTTTCTGTGTGCGATGATTTACTGCTCACCATTTCTTGATCGCAGAGATTTCAAGTAAAAGAGAAATATTAAAATTTTTATTACGGCGATAAAAAAGTATTGGTATCGCGTATCGCCGACTGGCTAAAAAAAACTATCGCGATACACGCTGCGATACTGCAAAAAGATCGCCGATGCCTAAGTATCGCGATACTCTATCGCGATATTAACAGCCCTGTATTACAGTATCATGTTGCTTGGATTTGAACAATGTCATTAGACCGCAAAATATTTAGTAATTATCCTACTTACCTATGCTTGGATCCCGGGACATTAATTTTTGTCCCAGGATCCAAGCAATATGATACTGCAATACAGCATCTTAATTATCAATGTTCATAATCAAAGTTTAATCTTTAGTGTTTCGACTAATCAACTTTCGATTAAGGACTTGAGAGTCTCGAACATCATTTGAAAGTCATAACTTAACGAGCCTATAAATTTAACACCGCTTTCAACATTGGGGCAGGTTGTAACATGAACACCAAATAACTAATTAATATTCAATGCTAACTTTTCGGGCCTTTATATGGGCAAAATCTTTAATTACAACAAATGGGCTCAACAACTATGAAATAAAAAAAATAACAAAGATATTTCGGCGTCCTAAATTAAAAGACAGCGAAAACCGATGGTGTTTTGGCTTTAATACTGTAGATGGTGTTTATCAGTAAACAAGACTGACAGATGATGAAGATGATCATCAGAAGAATCAATTTAAAACAGCAATTAAATAACATTTAAGGCAGGATACAAGTCATACAAAAGTATTTACACCATTGAGAATGGCGCTGAGGAAAATGTTACAAGTAGGACCGGCCATGTACCCAAGATGATTAAATAAAATGCTAACACACTATTAGAGCTAACGAGATTTTACGTTCGATCACGTAATCTTAAAGAAACACGCTTCGAAATGACTCACTCTAAGTAAGAATATCGTGTGCCTTAAGCGTACCATGAGAGAAAATAATACGTTAGAAAAAGTTACTTTTAGTGTCGAAAATCACAATTTATGAAAACAAATTTCTGAAGTTGAAGCTTATGCGAGGATAAAAAGGAATATAGACTGGAAACGATAGGATGGAGTTTTGAACTGTATACGCTGGTTCCCCGATTTACCGTTTTCGGGATTTATGCGTTGCTGCCACCTGCCTCTGTTACAACCAGCCCCAGTCTCCCCTATATATATATATATATATATATATATATATATATATATATATATATATATATATATATATATATATATATATTCCTCCCTTGGCTATTGGGAGTTTCTTATTTTATGACTGCAAATCCGCTGAGACAGACGTCAACACAAAACAAATGAGTTTAAAATAAAGGCAGACCTTCCAAAAAAATAATATATTTGACGTACATGTAGGCCTATGTAGATTTGAATATGACGACAGTGTATGCCAGTGTTTCAATTGCAGTGTTCCTACTGAATAGAGGTATTATATATTATAAGGTAGACGAGACAAGATGAAGGATCACAGGTTAGGCCTACAACTTACAGCACATCACCTGTCAGAAGAGAAAGAATTGTTATTTCCGGGTGATCTCAAGTGTTCAGATTAAGGCAAAGGTAGTAAGTCAGTCGAAGCAAGACCAGAGACACCAACTCAATGAGGAAGACGATGCATGAGTCAGAGAGAGTGGGATAGAGAGTCACAGACAGACAGACAGACAGACATATAGACAGACAGAGAAAGAGAGAGAGAGACTTCAAGGAAGGATAACCGGTCCACTGATCAGAGAGTGGTTGAGCAGAGATAGACGATTGTTATGTGGAGATATGGAATGAAATAGATTATTGTGCATATCATGATCTTTGAATGATCATCATCATGATCACCGTCCTTGAACAAAGCGAATTACGCACTTTCTTTAACATTGAGCTGTGAGCAGTTGTGACTGTTGTAAAGATTTACTTAAAATACAAACTATGTAGGTCTACAAAAGACGACAACGCAAGATAGCAGCGATTATCCGCGCAATAAAGAAGGTCTCTAAGTTGCCGAAGATTCATCCGACGAACATCTAGACCGTGAAAGGATTGGGAAAACCTCTTCTAACAGATCTTCCAGTCAGTGTTGTAGGTTTGTGCAATGGTTTTTTTGGCAGATTATCATCAGATGATACGTATAATGCTTTAATGACTATAACAGTTCTCTAATGTCTACTGACTGTCGAATGTTTCGTGTAATTTTCTATTTTTCTAGTACAGACGAAATGTCTTCTGAACTATTTAAGCCCAGTATGCATCATCATGCATGTACGTCGGGTTTTGCTTTTCATGCGTCCATTTATGCTAACAGACTATGTTCTGCATTGTTGAAACTCTCTTAAAGTCGTCGACTGTTGAGGTAAAGATTTTATTAAAATCGGATTCATTTTCATTGAGACAATGACGCCATCGAACGGTCACAATCTGTACCTCAGGCGATTCTGTTAATTGATTTCATTAACTTTATATATATATATATATATATATATATATATATATATGCACACCATTATTCTGAATGAATAAAGCAAAAGAAAACAGTATACAGTGAGTAATTTAACAGTATCAGTCAGTCAGTCAAGTCAATAAATAGATTAATTAATTAATTAATACATGCGTCAAAAAGTAAATAAAGCTATAGCAAGTATCATATATGTTTCAGCTTAATCAGTTAGCGAAGTTTATGAATTACGAATCTGAGGTACATGTGGCTTCCCTAGCAATCGTTGTTTTAATCTATTCAGAAAGTTAATTGGTAGAGTTCAGAGATTGTCATAGACTCCAGTTCAACAGAGTTTGGTTATCGGTAATTTGGATTAAGTTCATTACTCAACACAGTTCTGGCTCTTCATAAGATTCATTTTTTTCAGAGATCAGTCAAGGATTTCTGGACAGACAGAAGTTCCTCGCTTTCGATAACCTACTTTTAAGACATTTTCAGCAGAATTTCGACTTTCGGCAAAGTAGCGTTTTTGTTCCATGCCAATCTAAGGCCTTCATAAAAATGAACCGCTCGTGAATAACCTGGTGCCCTATGTTTAGCTTTCAAGCGACACTGCAAATTTGGAGTATATGATTACGATGAATGTGAACAATTGACATTTTATCTTATTGGCCCCAGAGGTGTAACAAGGTTTTGAAAAGTGGGGGGCATAATTTCAAAAATATTGCGCTAAAAAATTTGGTTGCTCCCCCACTTCTTTAATTTTGACCCCCCAGAAATTTGAAAAATGGGGGAGCAAAACTTATTTTGACAAAGATAATCTTAAAAGCCATTGGATAAACATCAAAAAGAACCAACATGGGGGCACATAGGGGGTGCTGAGCACTAAAACTGGAGGGCTTTGCCTCCCCAGTTTTGAAACTGGGGGCCCATGCCCCACTGCCCTCCCGCTTGTTACACCCCTGATTGACCCTATATGACAAGTGGATTACTATGATATAATAAAAAGCGTTGGTTAAAGTAGCCTTCAATGGAAACATTATAGCCATACATTGGTCTGTTTCTATCTTGGAATGGGATCTCATCACGTGATCTGTGTGTATTTCAAGCCAAACGCCGCAACGTCTGTCATCTGTCAACAACACATTGACACCGTCGTTTGTCTTTCGTCTGCTTGGTTCTTCTACTCCTCTGCCTCTGAGTCCTTCTGAGATGTCGAATGTCATCGATGATCAACTTTAGGGAATGCGACTCAAATGCCAGAAATGAGTGAATAAATTAATGAATGAAAGATAGATTGCGAATAACTATGAATTTTCGTGAACTCAGATGTCCATGTAATGCGTTACGAATGTGTAAAGCGATGCTGTTGAAACTCGTTCGGAGTTTTCCTTGCATCACTTGGATTATAATCGTAAAAGTGGCGGCATCATTAATTATTCTTAAGCGGATGCAGTCAGTTGTCACGGAGGATCAGTCGGTCACACAGCCACCCACCTACTCACAGATCTACTCACAGACCTACTCAGAGCTATACTCTGGCTCTGGACTCAACTTCACGCAAGAGAAAGACGATCGAGTTTGCTTGGAAATGTTCCTGGAGAATTATTCGAGGTATTGTCGGACATCGATTGTTCCTTTTGAGGGAAGACGATCATGGAATTCCATTGGACGATCTGATGAGGGAGCGACGAAGGAGAAGGAGATGCTCTGTCCATGTATTCCACAGAACCTACGTAGGTACATTGCAACGCATTTATGAACGTTTAATGTTCTTGATATTTCTTTATGTGGTGCAATGAAAATCTGAATTCTCAACATTCAACCATTTGTCACTTCCTTGTACCGCATTAGAATTGACCGAGTTTTTTATCCTCCTTATCTTAGATTTAGCCATGGGCGTCCGCAGAGGGGTGCAAGAGGGCGCATGTGCGCTCTCCTCGATTTTGCGCATACATGTATATGCAGAGAAATGTTTTTACTTTGGTTATTATGATTATTACAACACGATTTTCAACATGGTGATAGGAAAACACTAAATTCTTTAGGCAATTATTTAAAATTATCAATGGGAGCGTAAAATTAATAATTGGTATACGCTACTATAGACCCTAAGGTGTACAGACCGTTAAAATACGGCACGCTGTGCAAGTTGGGCCTACATATGTATATTCTTTGTGTTGGCATATTTTCTAAAATTTTACGTATACAGTCCTCTCTGGGTAATATGGATATTAATATTGTCAAAATGCTCTCAGCCGGATAGCCTATAATTGGTATCGCATTTCATTTGCTTCATATATTAATATTCATATATATATACATATATATAATATTATACACACGTATATATAAATATAAGTATATACAGTTAATAGGGCCTATAAACCGTAGGCTTACTGCTTTGGCTATAGGCCTAGCTCTGGTGCAATAACTAATTATTATTACCATTAGCCAATAACAGTGCATCCTGTTTAGTCCTAGACTCCTAGACTATTAAACTTAATTAGTTTGCGGTCAGTTTAGACCATAATTTGGGTCTCACTTGCATCTCTTTTTTAAACTCTTATTTCGGACCGACGTGACTACCAAGGCATCAGAATACATGAGCGTATATATACAGATGGTTGACTTTGTTATTCTTGTATTTCTCCTTTTTTAAAAGACTCTTCATTAGGTCTTGTTTCTGTATTTAATCATTGGCTTCGTTAATTTGTTAATTTTTCACTTAACGCATTGCCATTAACCTACTTGGATCCTTTAATGTGATTTTTTACTTGTTCATTGTTTGGTCGAATAAATTTTGTTGCTAACTGATTGATAACCGGAGTTAAAGCGATGAATGCTCGATAGTTTAGCGTACAATCGAGAGTTAGGCGGTTCAAATCAGATAGTTGGTTGAAGATTTCTCTTGCTCGTGTGCCTCTAGCAAACTCAGATATGATAAGTAGGCCTACACCGACAGACACGGTCGGTGGGATGATCAGACGGCGAAGGAGTGGACTGGCCAACCCACTCATGTGCCAAGGCTAACTAACTGAAGTCCGATCACTTCAGATCCAGGGCCAGCTGAAGGAACTGATCTTCTTCCTTTTCTTCTTCCTTTTCTTCTTCCTTTTCTTCTTATTTTTCTTATTTTTCTTCTTCTTCCTCTTACTCCTCCTCCTCCTCCTTCTCTTAAACTTCTTCTTCTGTTACTTAATAAAAAATTATTATAAACATACATTTATAAAGCCCTACTATTCAAGATTAAAACAACTCATCGGTGTCGTACCCCGTTTCCAACCAGGGAAAAAAATCACTATGGGCTCATGCGAAAACGGAAGCTTATCGAGGAAGGCGCTTCCAGCTGGTGGGCCAATCATAGGAAAAACCTACAGCACATGTTTAACTCGGGCCGTACCGAGCTATAATTGCGTATTGTGCCTAGCATCAATCTGGCTCCCCACATTTGAAAATAGTGCATTTTATGGAATAATAAGTTATTCTATCCTGAAATTTGCGCCCTTCCCACATTTGCGCCCTGGGTCACGGCCCTGCTGGTCCCTCCCTCGGTACGACCCTGGCTCTGGCAGAATTCATTCTAGGGATAATTATTAATCGATGGTGTCGTCGCATCCAGGGACCAACGATGAAACTGGAATGTTGAAGTGTTTATAAGGTATCATGGTGGAAGAGAGCCAGTCAGATAATTCCGCACAATGTCAATCGATGCCACCGATGAATCCATTCTGAAGTTAATCTATGTTCAACTGCATAACATCGTATTGCATTGCTGTTCATTGTGTGTTTCAAATAATTATACAGATGGCAGAGTAGACCTGCAGTCGGTCATCAAAGGGGCCTCTACGAAGAGAGATGGGGGTCTCTTGTATGAGGCCGGGCTCCGTCAACCAGGGGGTCGGTCGAGTCCTTCGTGGTGCATTGCTAGGCAGCGGGTGGCCATTATCGTTCCGTTTCGTAATCGACATTCCCATCTGGAGATCTTCCTTCGCTTCATCCATCCATTCTTACAAAGGCAACTGATACACTACACCATATTTGTAGTTGAACAGGTAAACAGTCTCTCCATTGCCAAGACTTCAATACGCTTAGGCCCCATCTATTGCTTGTCTTTAGATCACACGTCTAACGCCACATATATTAACCGGGCTCTGAATTCCTTCGGACAACCCCAATGACTTGACGCAGCGCTCATAAATGAGCTGATGCCATGCGCTTGGCTTTTATTTGACGTCTTTTAAATTTGGAGATTACGATTACGATTATCATAGGTAGGTTGTATATAGCCCTGTGTAAAATTATAAGGTTTATTATGTTGGTTAGTATTACTCCTTGCTGTGTGCTATAACGCACAGCAAGGAACAATACTAACCAACATAAATAATAATGTGTTGATTGCTTCTATATTGTGTTGAAGGTATTAAGCATCGTTCGTCCTATTTACTAATGTACCTTAGGGAAGACTTTAACAGGACATTAGAGTATAATCAGTAACCAACTAAACCAAGTATACATATACTGGTGTGGCACAGTGGCCGATCGGTTAGAGCGGTCAGCCCGTAACGCTTAGTGTGTGCTGAGCGCACGGGTTCGAGCCTCGTCCAAGGCGTCAGTCACTGTGTACAGACCTTGAGCAAGTCCTTTGCGCACCATTGCTCTGCAGTACAACTGCAATCGCGCCGTCGAGGCGTGTGTGCACTTCTGAGCAAAAGATGTTGGAAGAAGGGCGGTATCAAATTTCGGTAATAAGAATAAGAATAATAATAATAAATACTATGTTCGTTAAAGGCTGATGAATTATATGGAAGTCTGTGGACAACGCCTTTGTGTAATTTCTTGAACGAGGTCTTAATACCGAAATCATCAGCTCCTTATCTAAAAGCTTTGACACAGCTTTCCAGTTAAAGCGAAGAAGGTCTCTCCTTTTCAAGGACATACTATACTACTCTGATACATCTGATCATTAACCTTCCAATCCTTCTCGAGTGACCTCCTCCTTAGCAACTGCTTAGCCTCCCATCTTATACAATACAGTACAATATAATAAAATGCAACTGTTATTTGATATTACCCTTCTTACACTTAAGTTCAAAAGTGCACACACGCCTCGAAGGCGCAATTGCAATTGTACTGCAGAGCAATATTGTGCGCGAAGGACTTGCTCAAGGTTCCTACACAGTGACTGACGCCTCGGACGAAGGTCGAACCCGTACACTCAGCTCACACTGAGCGTTACAGGCCGACCGCTCTAACCAATCGGCCACCATTCTTTGTCTAGTCCATCAGGAATCCTGACCCTAACCTCCTCTTCAGACGACTCTTTGGACGACCCTCTGACCTTGGCTTTCGAGTGACGCTTTAGAAGTGTGTAGCCTAAGCCTACGTTTGCTTTTGCGACTGTCACAGATGAAGCCGAAGGTCTTCAATAAAGCCTCGCTGATGAACGCTGGTTTCAACGAGACATCGTCGAGACATCCAGATTTCGATTGCTTCATCTTTCATGACGTCGACATTCTGCCAGAAGATGATCGCAACTTCTACGGATGCTACAAGTCACCGCGACACCTGGCGGCATTTGTCGACAAGTACAAATACAGGTGAGAGTTGAGACAGGTATGTGAACACTCAACCACTGCTTGCACAGTGCCAGTCCCAAGCCTGGATAAAGGAGAAGAGCGACGCTAATCATCTTTGTTATGGCACAGTGTCGTTTAACTGCAACAACCAAGACAGAAGTGTACAGCGAACTGCGAGCACTCGGCATAAAGCGATGGGAGGAAGACTTTGAGTCTTAAAGGCAGAGCATTGAATAGATGAATGGAAATGTACTTGTGTTTAGATGGCGACCGTATCTCACCTCTGTCCTGTTCATTTTTCAATGAATTGATTGAATGAGATAACTCATCAACTCTGCCAGATTGAATAGGGACGACGCCATTTAAATATTATCTGAAAAAGTCAGAATCAGGAAGTGAACCGCGTGCTCTTAAGAATGATGGCGCAGCCGACGCTCTAAATAATTCAGCTAACCAGATGAGAAAGGCTGTGTTAGCGGGAAAGTCCCTCTCTCTCCTTCCTAGTATATTTAGCCAACAGAAGGCAATTGCAAAGTTCGCTGACTAATTATATTATTGGACCTGCTGCTAGGGCTCGTCATTCGAAGCATCAATCTCTTTCAACATTCGAGACGAACAGAATAGGTCTAAATGTTGATGCTGATTGATTATCGCTCACCTTTCACTCCTACATAATCGTAACTAAAACGACGTTGGCTGCAAAGAACACTTGGTATACGTGCAGTCTATAAAACGGTCAGGTTTTGTGGTTCAACTGTGTGTCCTAACTTCCGAAGTCCTTTGGTTAATGAGTTTGCGAGGGCTTCGGACGATGCTGTCTGCGAGATATTCACGCATCAACTGCATACAGCTGATCTTGTTGGGCTTAATGAACTAATGGGTCAATTTAGTCAATTGAAGAGGACTCGTTCATATCCACCGATTCGATCTAAACTCTTGCAGACGTACACGTGCACAGATGTGTGTGTGTGTGTGTATATATATTATCCGTGTGTTTCTTTGTATGGTGACAAGATAAGCTATTTTCGCTAGAAAGCCTATACGAATAATTCTGCCAGGTGTAATAAAATTAATAATTATGTTTAGTGAGACATTTCTTAATACAAACTTTAGGAAATTGACTGAAGTGAGAATTTGGGAAATGGAATTTTAATCAGTTGACAAATCTAAAGAAGATCCGGGATACATCCATTTATAGAATGGAATTTTATCAAACATGACATTTCGATATTAATTGAGAAGACGATTGGTACTAAATTAATATGCTAGAATATTTCATTCGTATTTTATATATTTTAATGAGTTTATCTGTATCAAAATAAGTTTAAGCCCTGTCGGCCTACAGTAGAAACATTGGGAAGATCGTCGACTTAGGTCTACTATTTAAACAATAAGGGACCAAGGTTGGAACCCTGTATGACACAAACTTTTACAAAGAAGGTTTCCGAGAAGTTAGGGTCCCGTTGCACTAAGTAGCTTTTAAATTTTAAACGAGGTGTAGGCCTACACGTGATCCCATGATTCTTAAGTTTATTTAATAAAATATTATGGTAAAAAATTATTATGATAAATGTCAGGGTAAAATGTTGTGTTGTTGTGGTATATGTATGCTATAATATTTATGTAATTGTAATTATATTATGAATTTCCATATTTGTGTCCTTTATGCCATTAATTCCTGTGGCGTTTGCGATAGTGGTATGCAATGCTATCGAGTGCATCGTAGCATCGAACCGGTCTAAATCCTTGAGGAAAGAGGCAGCTTTTTAGATCTGGCCAATCTGTTTCGAATTTAATTGTGCAGATGGTATTAAAAACAAAGTTTTATCTGTGGAACGCAATTGGCCAGGATTTAGTTTCTTGCTATTCATTTCATTAACATCCATTTCAGTGCGTGTTTGAGTAGTTGGCCTATCATAGCCTCCATTTGAAAGAACATGTCGCAAAGACACTGAAAATCATAATGCCTGAAGGCCGTGAATGCCCTGCTCTGGCAGTTCGGGTCAAATTGCGTGAAGTATAAAATTATATCACTGAGGAACAAACGTTGACTTGTATATCCTAATTGAAGAGTGTGCAAATTGAAATAACTAACCCTTTGTGCTCAACCGTCAACTGGCGCCCATCCTTGCAACGGGTCAGTCTGTTGAAACAGTTAGGCTGATAATAATCTCTTCCTGCAAACAATCCTAGTGTTTGACATGGTGGCTGTTCTTGAATACAATGAACTGTAATTGTAGCACTGATGAACAGGCTCTTGGGTCTATAGAACTCATGTCATGTTGTGCTATGTTAAGTTATGTTATAACCGATTGTTATGTTTTTGCTGTTATTTTGTGTCATGTTTTTATTAGCATTATGTCATGTTGCAATTTTATGTAATGGTATAAAAAGAGTGATATATTCAGATTCTCGAGTCTTGAGATTGTCTATGCAAGCGTTGTATTATATCGACCGTTCAGTCTCCAATTGGTCATTATAAAAGTATCAGGGATTTAATCGGTTGTCCTCGTTCACCATTTCATTTGGTGTCACCCATTTCAGTCTCCGCTTAAGAGGATTTTCCTAATTTGCAAATTGAAATATAAGTGTTTTACTTGCAGAACATGTTGTATTACATTATGAATAAACCATGCAAATGAAATGTTTATTGGACATTAATTCTGTTAGGATGAAGTACAGCAAGATGTTCGGTGGAGTGACAGCGTACACTCGTAGTCAGTTCCTGTCGTGCAATGGTTTCTCAAATGAGTTCAACGGGTGGGGTGGGGAGGATGACGACATGTGGAACAGGCGAGTGAACAGATGCTGCATATAAGATTACTTCAAGGAAAAGTCTCATCAGTGGCGTCAGTCTTATAGTAGGTCTATGTCTCACTGAGACCAAGGATGAAGGAAACAGGGCATCCATCGCAAACGAAAATGTTTCTGTTGGACAAAGTAGTTGAACGCAGACTGCGATGGTTCGTTCGGTTGGGTGATAAAATTGTAGATTATAATGCAATGATGGAGTTTCATTGCAATTACCTATAATTATTGCCATTATTAGAATCAGGGATGGGCAGAAATTTAATTGAGTAATTAAAATTTCATAATTTGAATTACAATTGTAATTGTCAATTTGTAACTTGTTGCTCAAAATCAATGTAATTTGTAATTCAATCACATTTTTTCCTGTAATTTGTAATTTTAAATTATATCATTAAAACAAATTACTTTTTGTCACTCGATAATGAAAGATTGATAATGTACAAATTTCTTGGATGAAAAATCGTCTTACTTTGATATTTCTAGTATTACAATTACTTATTTTAACAATTTAATGCTGCCCTGCCTTCTTCACCACCGCCAAAGAGACTTCAGTTTACAGGCGTGATTAAATTGTAAAACCTAACAGACGTCGTCTCTCGGATAGGCCTACATTTGTGGAAATTATCATTGCCTAACCCTGCGAAAAACTAGAAATCGGTTTTATGCATTTAAAGTCAGTTTTTTTTTAGTTATGTCACTGAAATTATTATGTAAGCGAGCATAAATTCAACTTTCCCCCTCATTTTCAGGAGTGTCTGTTAAACTTTGTTGGTTGATACTATGAAAAAATAAGAAAAAATTCATTGGTTTGACTTATTACTAATATTTCGTTGTACCACCGCTAGCTTTGACCACATGGTGATGCAATAATAACCTTCACCAATGTAAATTAATTGTTTGAACAGCTGCTGCTTCTTAAACAAAAATGAAGTTAGCAGTTTTTTACAGTGCAAAACAAAAGGAAAACAGAAAGCATAATATATTTCTTGCAGAATCTTGCCGGCATATATTGACCCTGACATTGTTAGTAATTTGTAGTTTGGTGTAATTGAAATTACGTAATTTCAAGCAAAACTCGAAAGTAATTGGTAATTTGTAATTCAATTACATTTTCACCAGTAATTGGTGATTTGTAATTCAATTACATGTCAGCCTGTAATTTGCCCATCCCTGATTATAATCATGATTCCTACTTACTGGAACGATCCACAGTCCAGTTTCCGTAGCTACATCTCATTAAAGATGAGATCGTGTCCACGGAGACAATTAGCCTAGCCTACCATCTTCCATTTAATAAACTGTAGGCCTAGATGTTTCGACTTGCAACATAAGCAACAATAGACCTACTCTATTTTCAGAGTTACCAAACAAATGAGAACTTCTATGACATCGTTTGTTTAATACCATTCTGTTGATTTTGGTTCTGTTCCAGAGTGAAAGCAGCCAACATGACAATTCTTCGCTTTCCTAGCTGTGTGTCCAAGTACACTATGCTACAACACAAACCAGACGAACTCAACCCAAGAAATCGTCGGTAAATACAGAACGAAACAACAATCTCAATTGCGTCTACAGTTAACAACAGCAAACAGCAGCAACAACAATATAATAATGATAATAATAATAATAATAATTATTATTATTTTGAAAATGATGGTAATAAAATTATTTTATACTAATAATAGTAATTGTAATAATAATACCAGTTATAAAGATAATAACTACAACTAAACAATAATCAGTCGATGCATGACTTTTTAATTTCTAATTTCTGCCTGGGCAATGAAGTACCTCGGGATGAAGAAGTAAATAAGACATATAAACCAAACCAATATTAATAACCGCAGATAAAGCAATGGACCATCGTAAGTAAAGTATTATAAGCTGAAAATCACTTTGGATGAATGGATGGAAGGATGAATGGATGATTCATCCATTCATTCATCCTTTCATTCATCTATTGTTACCTATGAATTCGAAGACTGTCTCCCATGCATCCGGCAATATATAGGAGTCCAGAGTTCTACCTTCAGGCTTTTCTAATTTTTTAATCTAATGTTAATGTGATGTAATCGAGTGCAGTGTATAGTCATGTGATGTGCAAAATGTACGGCGCAATTACTCGCTCCTTTATAATAAAATTGGCTTCATTAGTTTGAATGCGGATTCTTATAACCTTTGAGTTTGACCTATGTCTTTGACCAATGTGTGCTGTGTGTTCGATGCGGATTCCTATAACCTTTGACCTATATCTTTGACCAATGGGTGTCGTGTGTTCGATTGCAGAGCAGCGATTGGCTGGAGCTATAGACCAGCCGTCTACAGGAGAAACGGACTGAACTCCTTGACCTACGATCTGATTGGCTACGAAGAACGACCGCTTTACACGTGGATCGCTGTCTCGCTCGGTCAACCACTCACTCAGAAAACCAAAGACAAAGACAAAGACAGAGGAACAGACAATGAGAGAGACAGAGCGATAAAAAGAAGACAACAAGAAGAGGATGGAAAGGATAGAGGGATGGAGAGAGTGATAGAAATAGAGAGGAGGGAAAAGCAGAGACAATCAGAAACTGAGGCAGAAATCAAGAGACAGAGAAAGCTAGGAGAAGAGAAACACAAACATCAAATGAGATAGAAAATGAGAACAATGGATGCAATAACAGAGACGGAAACACACGCAGAGAGAAAACAGACAGACAGACAGAGACACAAACAGATACACGGACAGAGACAGACTGATACATAGAAGCCGGGACGCTGAGACAGATCTAGAGGTTACATAAAAGGGTAAAGGAGAATTTAAACAGACCTTTCAACAATGCGCAACCCATTAAATCCATCAATTGTTTTTATTGAATCCTGGAAAATCAAAGAGATGTAGTAACCTTGACATGAGCAACGAATGAATATGTTGAGACCTTATCATGAGAAAAACATCCAAAGAACAAGTTTTTTTTTCTTACCAGTTTCCTTGTGCTCACGATGAACTTATTTTAATCCTTAAGACCTTAAAGGACATCTTTTTAGATAAAGAATGCATAACAAAAATTAACAGTTAATTAATTAATTAATTAATTAATTAAAGAATGTTTAAGCCAGGCTATTGCTGTAGATGCAAATCTTTGAAATTTATCAGCGCTACAAAAAAGCCGCGTTAGAGATAGCAGCCAATTGGCCTAATTATACCAGCGCTATATAAATCAAGTAATCCTCGGTAACCAGGCTGCTCTGTCCAGTCCCATGCCAGGTCAGAATCGTTGAAGGTCAGTAATTATTATTCTTATTGGTATTGTTTGCGTCGTCATCGTCGTCATCATCTTCGTCATCTCATTTCATCATCATCATCGTCATTGTTATCGTCGTCATCTCATCATTTCATCATCATCATACCACCACCATACGTTTTTCTTTTTTACGTCTAAACATGTCTCAAAAACTCAAATCAATAAATTAATACAAGTATAGAACTGTAGAGATTTCGCCTTCCAGTTCCGTTTGCTAACCGGTAA